>JBBMJM010000015.1:4856436-4868101 GCA_037832705.1 Centriscus cristatus | reverse complement strand
TGTGTGTGTGTGTGTGTGTGTGTGTGTGTGTGTGTGTGTGTGTGTGTGTGTGTGTGTGTGTGTGTGTGTGAAAGGCGAGACAAGCCAGTTGTTAAACATGAAGACAGACAGTTGATTCAGTGTTTATTAACCCTTCCTTCTGTCTCTCTTTCAGGGTTCGGAGGCAATGGAGGATTGCGTTCAGGGGGCGCTCTCTTCACTTTACCCCCCATTTGAAAGCACGGCACCACCGCTTCTCTCTCAAGTAACTCCTACAAGTACACACACTTAACACACACAGTCTTCGTAGTAATACTCAGCTGATATAAATCATCCAAATAAATGATAATGTCCCTGACGCATGTGGGGAAAGTTCAAGCAAACAAACTTTCTATGACTTTGTGTAGGTCTTCTCTGTCCTGGAGTCCACCTATCAACATGACAGTCTTCGCTACCTGCTGGACTACTTTGTTCCTGCCAAGCACCTCCTCCACAAACTCCAGCAGCACGCCTGTGTGAGTTTTCAAACACCGCAAATGAAGACACACACATAGATGTTTAATCATAAACAGAATCCGCGGTCAAATGAAAGACGTGTCGTTGGAGATCTGCCCTCTGTCAGCTCAGGTCAACTGGTGTCTTCTTCTTCTCCGTTCGGCTTGTCCAGCTCAGGACAATTGGCATCATTTGGTGAAATACAGCTTTATCTTCTCACTTTTCATGTGTGTGAAGGCTGCGCAGACCAGCAGATGAAATCAAGTCGTAACAAAGGCATCACTCGGTTCATACTGTTCAGACTTGTTACTTGAGCCAAATCTAACGTGCTTGTGTTAGCTTCTGAAGATAATCAAGTTCACATTGGTTGAACTTGAGGACATGGACTTGGTTATTGCCTACTGCCAACTGACAGTATTTCAAGTCTGTGAATTGCGTTGACTCTGGCAGCCGTCTGGCCGTCTCTTTTTGTGTGGCGAATTTGTCTCAGTCTTGGCAAATGCTTTTAGGGCAATGCAAGCGACAAGTCTGAATTCAGGTGAGTGAAGCCTTGCTGCAGTTTCGTCAATCTTGAAATCTTGAGTTCTTTCCATTGCTGTGTAATAGGGACACCGGACTTTGTCACATGACTTTTGCCGTGGCATGAAGACCCTGTACAAACATTCATGGCATATGTACAAAGTACTATGAGGAGGCTAGTGTCTACCTCCTTGGCTGCTTGTGAAACCTGAGATCGACCATCAGCTGTGACTGAAAGGTGGTCTGCTGCCTTTAAAGTTAAATACAGTCAAACATCTTTTTTCACAAAAAAAAATGGTTCGCAAAGGGTCCACAAAACACAGGTTTATACAAAGTCACATGATTTACACGTTAAGGTAAGCAGACAAAAATTGTCTCACATTGGGATGTCCGATTTTTCACTGCAGTCAACTTGCACACGCAAACTCGCACAGGCATTGTGAGCAAACTATGTTTTCATTGTTGCTGCGACGGGAGTGAGACTGTGAGTCATGGCATTAATTCCTTCCATATGTGTGTTATTGCTGTGAGAGACAGAGAGCAGCAGCGAAACGGTGGGGGTGAACGTATGAGAGAATGAACACAGGACTCAATCACTGTGGAAAAAAAAAAAAAAGAAGATGCTGGTAGTCTCAGACTATAGTGGGCTGATTGAGAAGTGGTTGAGAAAAGGGGAGGTGGTGACGGAGCAAACACTGGACTACATTGAAGAAGTCGGAGGAGGGAAGAGTGGAGGTGGTGGTTGGGGAGGGTCACTGGAGAGAGGGCTCCAGAATGTAAACCAGCTCAATTTTGTTTGAGAACTACATGCTTGATCCACTTTTACCTTCCGACTGGAACTTGAACTAAAGGAGAACAAGCAGACAAGAAAACCAGGAAGTCCATGTAGAAAGTTTGTCTCAGAAATATAATTGGATCATGTCTTGTGAGCCTGAACGTTGTGAAGCAGACCTGTGTCTGATGATTAATACCTCAGACATCTAAATTTGTAGATTTGTGATACACAGCTGAAAAGCATGAAAAGATTCCTTCATATTTTTCTCTATTTTATTATCTTATTTAAACTTTCCATTTTTTGTTTTTGAGCCGATGAAAGGCTGTTGTGAAGGGTTAGTCATCTGCGTGTTGCTGTCCGACTCACCCCCTGCTGCAATCGAGAGTCTTCTCCATTGGTCATGCTAGCTAAGCAGTTTGAAATCACTGTACCGAGTCACATGGCCTTTGTACGGGACACTGGCTTGTAGCCAATTGATCCTGTGAAAACTGTTGTCCAGAGTGGCATCAGTTCAGAATCACTCAGCCCATGAGGAGCAGAAAGCCTCCGACTCGCCCAAGTCAGTTCAGAGTTCAAGACGGGCTATTTCAACAGGCAGTGTGTGACCTACACAACGCAAGGAGGTAAAACATGTATTTCATTCTGTTTTGTTTTGCCCTGTTAACGTCTGCTTTACATTCTTCTTTTGCGTTTTATCTTAGTCTCAGTACCTGGGATGCCTGTTCCTTCACTCCGGCTGGCCTCTGTGCCTTGGGGAAAAAGTGGTCGTCCAGCTCTCTACACTCGACTGGAGGCTCCTGCGCTGTAATGACTTCTACCTGCAGGTGGTACCCTTCTCTACACGTTGTCCCCGGCTGGCTCTGAAATGTCTCGCCCCGGGGGGTCGTACAGTCCAGGAAATCTTGGTACCAGAGTCACAGCACCCCCTTGTGTTCACCACTGAGTGGCTACACAGCATCAATAAAGAACGAGGTCACAAGAGGGAAGGTAAGATGATCTCCTTCTGTAATTTTTTCTGTTCTGTTGTTTGTATCAAAAACAACAATCGTATTAGCTTTACTAATAGTGGTTAAATGAATGTTTAGGTAGCTTATGTAACATGCTAATGCAATTGTGACATGCATGAATGTTTTCATTTGCTGGTAGTATGAAAAAATGCTGTCATTGGTGACCATTGACGGTAACATTATTTCTTTTGATACTGTGTGAGGAACATGAGCATTTATGAGCTGGGAATGAAGGAGTATGCGATACATGTGTCAGTAGGGGCATGGTGCAACACTGCTAATCACAGCTCTCCTTTCTTGTCTCTACATAGTTGGGGGTGGTCTTGACACCTGTTTGGTCAGTACTTGTGATGGTGTAGTGCGTCTTCCGTGGAAGGAGGTTGTGTACCCAAAATTTATCCATGACCCCTCTGAAGAACTCGGCCTAATGTCCAACCACGAGGGATACATATCCAGCCAACTTTCCAGTGAGGGAGGGAGCAGCATCGGGGGCTTGGGTGGTTCATCTTCTGGAGAACTTGACTCCTGGTCCTGGGATGAGGAGGAAGAAGCCCTACCACCAGATGGGTTGGACTCTGAGCCCGCTCTCCCCCGGCGAAGGCGCAGCGAAGATGGGCTTGGACGGACATCAAGGAACCTTCAGCAGGATGGGGACTATGTTGAGCTTTTGGAGCCTAGAGGTGGTCCTGATGGAGGAGTTGACCAAAGACAGAGATACCTGGAGATGCATGGAATCTGTAAAACTAAGACTTTGCCTCTGTGCAAGAGAGGTAAAGCCATAAAATTCCGGAAGGGAAAAGTTTCAGGCTACGGCAGAATGGATGGTTTTGGCAGCTTTCGGGGTATCCTCGGAACCAAAAGAGATTTGGTGACCCTCAAGGATGACATCACACCACCCCAGCGTCCACCAGGAGTAACTGTGCCAAGCAGAGCAAGTCGATCTTACTCCTCTTCTGTTCATGACTCAGACGAAGGAGATAAAATAAACAGAAACTTTGAGGACAGTCAGCGGCTTTATTTTGACGGGCCATTTAAAGAGAGGAGACCTGGTGTGGGTCGGGACAGGGACAGTAATGGCCTCATGAGGCCATGTGAGGACCCTGAAAGCAGCAATAATTTGGTCACAAATGAGTGCCTTGACGTGTCAGTCGAAGACTTTGGGCATGTTGTTGAGGGACATTCAGATCACGGATCTCATTCAGATTCTGTTTTTGAGGATACAGACAAACCATGCAGTGGAGAAAGTGATGCCACCACCCCAACATCAGACACAACAGAGACACCATTCACTGGAGTTCTAGCAGTTGGAGACGGTGCTAAAAGGGGCTCTAAAATGAATTTATCTGACCCAAATGTGGGTAATGAGGGAAAAAATAAAGAGTGTCCTAAAGTTAAGGAAGTTAAAACTTCGGGATTCAGAGTGCCAAGGTACAATTCTCAGGCTCTTTAAACTCAAACAGATATGATTATTGACTGGCTTTTGTACCTCATAAAAACCTCCCTGTGCTTTGTCTTAAGGAGGAAGAGGAAGGGAAGGGGGGCCAAAGGAAGGGCTCGATCTGGTGGCCGTGTACACCAGAGGGGTTTAAAACCACAAGGGAGAGGTCCTCAACTGTGTTCAACAACTTGCTCGACACAGTTGCCAGTCACAGAGGGCAGCCAATCAGAGCAAAGTGGCAAACCTGATGGCGAATACACTTCGACTAACGAGGAGTCTGAATGCACAAAAAGTAGCGGTGCAGGTTAGATGAAAACATTGTTACATCGTGAACCCAAACATTCTCTAACCATTTTTTAAAAACATGTTTGTTTTTGCCAACAGAGACAAGACCGGAATTTTTGCCTGTTTGTAATGGCCAACCAGGCCCCTTGTTATTAAACCACTCAAATGAAGAGGTGGAGGCAGGTCCTGACCAGCTGAATGGTGCTACCGAAGAGCCTCCGCTGCTGAGGGATTTGGACACAGAAGTTCTCCATTCGGGGAGGCTGAAGTTGACAGGTGCATTGATGCAATGTATTATCGATGGTTGAAGTGGCATTTTCTATGAATGATGTCCATATGTTTGATTTGCTTTATTCCAACATTCTGCAGGTATTGCCCATCAATCAATAATAGCTATTGATGATGCTAGAAACACTGGTTCATGCCTCTTTTGCTTTTCTGTTCACTCTTATGCTCATAAATTACCTGAGAATGGTTGCAATTCCTTTGCACACCCTACACCCTACACCCTACACCATCAATTTGACACAGAAGTATAAATATGGTTTAACTAGTCATTATGTCATTTGCAGTATACAAAAATTTGGGCCACATTATCTTCCATTGTATGGAACCAACAACTCAGTTCCTTTTTATGAATCAAGACTGTAATTGAATTTAATTTACAGGCATATCATACAGCAACATCCTCATCTTTTTCTCCTATTAAATGGAAAATGCTCCCTGACCACAGGTACGGTGGACAGGTTGGGACGTGCTCTGGTGGTTGTAGAGACAAAAACATCGGAGGAAGGTTGCAGTGACGAAGAGATGGCACGGGTTCTTGCCTGTTA
Organism: Centriscus cristatus; assembly: GCA_037832705.1. Taxonomy (NCBI): domain Eukaryota; kingdom Metazoa; phylum Chordata; class Actinopteri; order Syngnathiformes; family Centriscidae; genus Centriscus; species Centriscus cristatus. The sequence goes on along the minus strand of JBBMJM010000015.1, from coordinate 4,862,770 downwards.
CCACAGGATCACTCGGTGAGTTGCAAAGAAAACTTCGTTATTTCAATGCTTTGTTCGCTTTCAGAATACCATTCCAGACATAGTCAAATAAAATTGTGTGACTCTTTATAGGACACTCATTGAAATAATTAAAATTAAATTAAAAATATCAATCAGAGAAAGTTATTAGGAGTTATTAGAGGGCTTTTCCCAATATCTTTAATTAACTGATTAATTATATTTAATTTAGTTTCTTGCCAGTTCGGTTCAAGAATGTAAAAAAAATATATATTTATACATACTTGTGAATAGAAAATGTTCATCTCTGTTCATTCTCATCAGGCCTGCAACCAAAGAAAAGGGTCTGACCGTATTAGTGGACAGCAGATCCTCTCCGCCCTCTGCTCCCATCCTCTCTGCACTTAAATTATTCCAGGTGAGACAGAAAATGAGGAAGAAAAAAAAAAACCCAACGGTTTAAGGTAAATGCACTAATACTTACGCGATGTGTTGAATTGTGTTTTTCAGCGGCGAGTTCCCGGCGGTCTTGGATTTGTTCTGGTTTTGGTGGAAGAACAGGAGGATTCCCCCGCTCCTAATGTGGAGGAAATCGAGGTGAGCATAGATTTTAGTTTTCTGATCGATTTTACCAATTTATTTACAGATATTAGTATTTTTATGCAGTTCTAAGATTTAAAATTTAACTACTAACGTCCACAGGTGTTTAATAAAGCCTCAGGTTTTCCAAAAACACTCATTTTTCTGTGCGTTCAGATCTCTGTTGTGCACAATGCTTCTTTCTTTCACACATTTGTGTCAGAATGTGTCTCACTGCGTGGCCTCCTGTTTGACCTTTGGGGGCATAACCTCTAACTACATTCACCATTAACCTTCCTCTTATCCCTCTTTCCTTGCACCAATCGTCCTCCTCTTCTTTGACCAACAGTCGTCCATTTTCCAACAGTACCCTGTAGGTGAACAGCACTGGTCATTGTTGACCCGGGCCTCGACCGATCCGGTTTAGGAATCGTTGTGATGACTCGCATATTTGATTTGGCAAAGTTGCCAGATGCCATTCCTGACGCAACCCTCCCCATTTATCCGGGCTTGGGACCGGCACCAGGCAACAATGGCTACTGCAACCGCTACGTCAACTGCTCCCTAGTGGCTGGGTTTCTTACTTTATTCATTAAAAACACTATTATTAATACCTGATTACCCAAATATCAGTTAGCAGTTACCAATAAAGTGTCAGAGCGCCCCAGTGAACCACATGTTTCAGTGATATTTCTCATGGAGAAGAGTCCTTTTACTGCTCCGTCTCCTTCAGGTCCACATGGTTCGAGGGACAGGGGTCCTTCAGCAGTACGTAGACAAACAACAGCTGCCCAAAGAGATGGACGGCGACTTCTCCCACTCCCACTCGGACTGGCTCGCCTTCCGGCTGGTGAGAGACTCATAGTTTGTCATGTTGTTGGCCCTTTTGCATTTATTTGTGTTTACTTGGTTGTTCCAGATGATGAGCTAAGTTCGAGCCCGTCCAGAGTCCGATCGCTGTAGTTGTCACACTGCCTGACCCGATGACGACTTTGGAGTTGTGTATTCTAAACTGTAAACCACAGAAAGTGGAGGACGTTCAGACGTTCTGCTCAAGGAGAGGCTGTCCAGCTGTGGTTCATGTGGGACTGAATGTGCAGGATAAATCAAAGGAAGAATTCCAGGGCTCCTTAATGTTTTTTCCCAGACAGTTTATATTACTTTACCCAAACAGATCAGACGACTTCCTGTCTCGCTCACTTTCTCTGAGCTGTGTTTGTCAATCTTAAGTTCTCATTCCTAATTCCCGTGTTCATTCCTTCTCATTAGAGCTTGGAGAGCCTCAGTGAGCGCTGTGAGAGCGCCATCTCTCTTTTAGGTGAAGCGTTGCGGTCGATGGAGACGGAGCCAATGCCAGACAACATCAAGGTGAGAAGATGACCGACCCGGGCTGAGAATAGCACCTTCATTTTACTATTCTCTCTTCCTCAGGTGGTTCCCTTAAGCATCGACAAACACAGGCAGCTCATGGTGAGTGTCCTGGCTGACCAGTGCTTAACTGAACTACAGCAAAGGGGCGGGGCCTGGCTCGCAGGACTGACCAATAGCACATCAGGAATGGCACAGAAGTCACCGGACTGTAGGTAATGGAGGAGAACTGTCATGAATCCAAATACCTGCACCATAGTAGATTATTACCTTTTTAATGAGTGTTCTCTGTGTACAGCAGGAAGGTGCATGCTCACACGTGTGGGTATTAATAGATGTTTTCTTGTGATGATGCTAATGAGACTGCAGACGCAGGCCTCCTGGAGTTGGGACTTATAAGAAACACACAGAATTTTAATTGGGTAATTTCTGTGAAGAAACTACCTCCGACAGAAGCAGCTGGGTCCTGAGGGACAGCGCAGTCCTCCCATGTCTATTCGAGTGAGGGATTAGATTGCTGGGATGAGTTCTGGGCTAAAAATAGTCATTTTACCACATACAGGGTTGGTTGTTTCCAGCACAAACAATCGTAAAAAAGAAAGGCAATGGCAGTTGACTTTTTATTTGTGCACACATGATGTTCAGATGTTCAGTTATTTTTGCTGTTATTTTCCTTAAGCAATTGTACAAGAATGGGGCCAATTTATAGTCTTTATTGTGCGATAAAGTGGCCAAAAAAGGCAGTTTGGGGGAATTTGTGGTGGATCTGAGCAAACCAGCACAAGAGAAAAGATCCATCTAAACTCAGAACCCCGGTTTGCTCCGTAGGGCGGCTCTTGCTGCAACTTCTCAGCTCTATGACAGCGTAGACGACGCCCTCCATCGACTTGTCCGCATGTCCAACCAGAGAGGTGGAGACCTGGAGGCACTTGGACGACTCGCCAGGCTGGTGGACAAACTGGAGAAAGTGAGTGAGGGGGTATTTAGTTCAAACCTCCGGTGACAGGACCACTTTCGAATCCGCCAGATGGAAACGCCCTGATTTGTAGTCATCTCCCCTCTTATGTACAGTTAAATGCATTGTGTCACGCTCTCAACGCCGTCCCTCTTGTCTGTCTCTCTCACACTCTCCATCCCCTCCCCCAGTGTGATAAGGAGATTGAGCAAGTCCAGTCACAGCTGGAGGAATACAAGGACCCTCCTCTGTCGCTCAGCAGACTCTCCCTCAAACAGCAAAAGTTCAAGACGTTCAGAGAAACAGCTAACGTAAGATTTCAGCTGAAACTCTCACGTGATTTTGAATGGGAACATATCTTTTCACAGGGAATCCCCAAACTCTGGCCCCATCTCGTGTTAGAGAAATGTGACAAACCATTACTGAACGTAACATAAACATTTCTGGAGAAAAATGCCAACGATGCAAGCAGACTGAAGCTGGACATTCCCCGGATGTTTCTGGTGAACTTGGATGTTGTTTTGAACCTCCAGGAGCTGCACAGTGACACTTTGTCAGTGCTCAGTGATTTGGAGGGTTGGTGTGAGCTGGACTGGGCAGGCCTGAGCGATGTCCAGATCCGACTTCCTCCAGTCAGGGAGAGGCTGAGGGACATGTCCCACTGTCTGTCTGATTGCTGGACCACCCTGGACAACACCCAGAGGCTGCTATCCACGCTGACGGAGGTGACGCAGCGCAGGGAACCGTCTGTCACAGGGATTTGTTCAAAAACTCGACAAGAGTCATCTGCTTTCTGTGCAGGCTACCCAATGGTGCGACACGGTGTCCTCCACCTCCTCCTCCTCCCCGCCCTCCTCTTCTTCCACCTGTCCCCTGGCGTCGCTCCCTCCTATTCCGCCGTCCCGTTTCCAGGACGCCCGCTCCTTAGCCATGGAGCTGGGCGGCGGAGCGCTCCTGGATCTCTGGACGCAGACGGTGGAGCGCTACAAGCAAACCGTCGCCCAGGTGAAACCGCGATTCCTGCAGTCGGACCGAACCCAAAATCAGGGCCAGGGGAAGGCCAAGACTCCCACCGCAAGCAGCCTGTGGGACCTGATGGGCCCTGACGGAGAGGGAGACTGGGGGGTTGGGGCAGGCGGAGGGGAAGGGGGTCTGCAGTCTTGGGGTTCTCTTGCATCGCTGTTCAGGCCACAGACCTGCTCCACACTGAAGATTGGTGAGGAGAAAGGGAATAGGAAAGACGGAGCGGGGGGAGGAAGTGGAGGAGCTGGAGGGGGGAAGTTCCTGCAGAATCTTCTGAATCCCGTCAAGAAGAGTGTGAGTTTGTCGTTCACTTTTTAAAAGACGTTCTTATATCGTCTGAAGAAACCAAGTTCTAACTTATGTTCACTTCTCGCAGCCAACAGAAGCTCCGCTCCCCCCAAAGCCCCCCAGGAAAAGACACCCCAGTTTTGATCTCCAGGCCCTCCTGGCCCCTCGCAGAGGAGCTGCTACCCCCAAACCGTTGGAGTCCCCAGTGGGTGGACCAAGCCGTAATTCCCCCATGTCCTGGCTGGGGCGCCGGGCGTTAGCTGACCCTGTCATTACCACCAGCATGGCTGCAGCCATTCCTGGATGGGGCCCTGGAGGAGGAGGAGGAGGGGGAGGAGGAGGAGGAGTATTGATCAGAGGGGTGGAGGTCAGCAGCAAGGAGGTGGTGGACCACACAGGGTCTCCACGGCAGCACGTGTTGCTGGGCAGGACTGAAAGGGAAACTGGAACAGATAGGTCTGGGTCCACTGCTCAGAGGTGAGAAAGGGTCCGGGGATGTCAGATAACATTCGACATCAGTCACACCTTCACTTCACCTCATCTTTCCCATCTCCACGCCCCCCACCCTGCCCCACCCCGCCCTGCAGTAAGCTCTACCTGCTCTGGTGTCGGATGCTGAGCTCAGAGAGGCAGTACGTGGCTGTCCTAAAGGGGGTGGAGGAGACCTACCTCCCCTTACTGGAGCTCTCTGACACGCCTGCCTCCGTCAGGGGGAAGGCCGACGCTCTCTTCCCTCATTGGACCAGCCTCAGCAGCTTTCACTCGCAGTACCTGCTGCCGGCCATGGAGGGCGCCCTTGTGCAAAGCTTGTTGCAGCAGGACTGCTTCAGTAAATATGTAAGTTCAGAAGTCATGATGAAAACTCGCATGGCTAGAGAGTACTGTTCATTATTTTCAGAGGGAAGTTCGATGAAGTAAAAAAAAAAAAAATCGAAGACATTATTAAATTACCTATAAAATTCCGTATTTTGTCTCTATTTCTGTTCTGTCTGGTCCTGTCCCACTCACACACAGCGGGAGCAGTTTCTTCAGTATTCCCAGTACATCAGGACCAAACCAGAGCTGGACTCTCCACTGGTTACACAAGCTGCTGACTTCTTTAAGGTGGGGATGCCGATGTTCACTATCATAAACACCCAGTTTTCTCTGTGAAATAAAAAATACTGGCTCTCACTGATGAGCTTATAAACCATAAATCAATTTACATCTTGTCTTGGCTTATTTTCTCTTGACAAATCCATATCAAGTCATTTTCAGCCACATCGCAAGCTGCTTTACTCGACGTTGGCAGCAGTTGAAATGAAATGCTGTATACAGTGAATTAGATGTTTAATATTCACGAGAAAAGACAATTGAAGGGGGATTATAGAGTCATTTGTAAGCTACAACTAGACCCACAGCATCACGAGAGGCTTTCAGCGTGTTTGGATCTGAATTGTACATGAAGTGCAATTCTGCAAATTGGCCACAAGGGGGCAGAACGGAGTGTAAAACAGCTGTATCATTGTGTTTATTGAGTGGTTGATGAGACTCGATGTTCAGGCTTCATGTGCATGTTGGCTGTGACGGAGACGGGAGAGGCTGCTTTGTCGAGGGGTGTAATAGCCGTGACTTCAAAATGATGATGAATTCTCACATATTCTTATTTGATTCTTTTTTTTTTTCTCCCACAGTCCAAACTCCCTGCGACATCCCCCCTCTCCCCTCTGTCCTTCCCACATTGTCTCCAGGCTCCGACACAGAGACTGGAGCAGTACTGTGAGGCCCTGGAAGAGCTGGGAGGGATAAACCCGGCCACAGACTCCGCCCTCTCCATCCTGAGGCACGCCCAGCGTCATGGTGAGGACCTCAGGGCCAGTGACCTCATCATCGGATGTCCGGTGAGAATGCCTGTCCCAGTTTATGACTCTGCAACTGCGAATGAAGTCCCACTTTCTTTTCTTAGCAGAAACTAAACTTGGTGAGGTCACGCAGGGAGACGTATTATTCTTTGTGGTTATATATAGTAAAAGAGCTCTGAACATACAGAAGCACTGCGAAGAGGTGGTTGCCCACACACACACACACACACACACACACACACACACACACACACACACACACACACACACACACACACACACA
>JBBMJM010000015.1:4806952-4822989 GCA_037832705.1 Centriscus cristatus | reverse complement strand
TAAAATAAAATAAAATAAAATAAAATAAAATAAAATAAAATAAAATAAAATAAAATAAAATAAAATAAAATAAAACAAGATTAACAATCTATCGAGTACAAAACAACGATAAATTCTGAAATTGGGGAAAAAAATTAAAAGCATCGTCACTTTTCATTGACCCTGCTTCCGTTTTATTCCGGTTCTATTCTATTATGTATGTGCCTTTGTCGCCCCCAAGTGGCAAAAAGGTTCCGTTGCACCGCACACTAAAGTAGCTCGGCAGGTTCCCATGTAAAACGAGTGCGCCTTCACGGATTACTGTGACGTCATTGGCCCGGTTGAGGAACCTAAGTGGGGGCACATCCAATCAAGATCGAGTATGAACTCGGGCCGCTGCTGTAGTCCGACAGTATTGGTAGATGGTTAACATGAGTGAATGTGATTGGCTACACGCCTCCTGAGAGGCGGGATGTCAGGTAGGCCTGCGCAGCTGAAACCGGTAAGCGAATTGTGCTGCACGTTGTGAAGCCGCTAGTGTTTCTGGCGTCCGCCGAGGTGATTCAAAGAAATCACTTGTTTCCCAATCAGCCTTTTTGATAATTGATCCACCGGTAAGTTGTTGTCTTGGATAAACTGTCACACGTTTCAATCGAAAGTCGAATTCGGTTGCTTTATCGCGTTCATGGTTAACTGGGTCGTTGTTCATTGGTTCAGTCTATGACCTGAATTGACTATTAGCAGGTGGCTATTAGCAGTTCGCTTTGCAGAAACTAGCACGGTTGTTGCGCGTCGGATCGTGCCAAGAAGGTTTAGTTTTTCAATAAGTACAGTAAATTATTAGAAAAATATTGTCGGATAGTATGGCCTGTGAATGCGTGGAAATTGATTGAACAATTACGTCGCCATTGGTTTCCCTATTCTCAATCAGGATTTAGCCACCGCCCTAGCGTATCCTAGTTTTAGTTTGAACTGTCTCCTTCTCTGGCCTGAGTTTCCTCCTCATTCAGTACCGTTGCTTTTAAATCCGTTATTTGATAATTGGACTAAAATTACACTTATGTGCCCCCACGCAGACCATACCAGATAGCCTAGCCTTTCTTAGCATAGCGCTGCTCCGGGGGTCGGCCGAGGCACGTGTTGGAGCCGCCGGGGAGCCCGAGTAGTGGCCGATGCATTGTGCAGCATTGTGCCGGTTTTGGGGTCGTTCGTGATCCCAGTGGTAGTGGACCAGAGCCAGTGAAGCAGGGGGTTATATCTGGGACCCGGCGGTGCACTTCGTGCACAGGCCGGGCGGTGCGACGGGTGGTCGCGGGTACATCGTGGCCTTTGTGGCCATTGTCGTCGGTTTCCAGCAAAGTTTCACTTATAACGGTTGAAAATCTGTCAGTTGGAACAAGTGTTTTTTCTTATTAGAAGAAAATACCATCTTGCTCCACTGGCAGATTTTTCTGGTTATTTCAAGTGAGAATGTGTCTTGTTTTAATTTTTTTTTTTTCATTTTTTTCACTAGAGTAACATTGAGTTTTTGTGTGCATCTCACTTTGTACCTCATGGACACAAACAGAAGTGATTGGTTTATTGTTTTGCATCAAACCTGGTTTGTGTGTGTGTGTGCTAGAACGACAGATGGCTGTGGGTTGTTGGACAGGTGTGGTGGACAGGCCATCCCAGAAAAGGACTTCCTGGGGGTCGTTGAATGATTTTACCAGAGTTGCCACAAACCTCAGCACATCTGTGATCTATTTTAGTGTGAAGGGGCGAAGCTGAGGATGTTTCCTGATTTCAAATGGATACTGAAATGGGCATTGTTTGATTTTCTCTCACAAAGCTCAATTGTTCTTCACGACTTCACTTCCATGAAGACACACACTCCAAATCTTCTGGCCTTCACTTGCACGGCCAGTAGACCCTTTCACTTTCAACCGGCTGAAGAACAACTCTTTTGGGTGAATGAACTGTACTGAATCCCTGACTGACAAGATTCGTTCATTTCTATGTTCATAGAGTGCGGCAGTGAACTGCTGCAGGTGAATCTGATTGGTTTGTTCCATGCAAACGTTCGATTCGAAAGGAAACCTGAACATTAAACATAATTGATTACATCACAAGAACAAACCTTTAACCTCTAAAATACATGTTTATAGCACAAATATATTGTCATTGTCATTCAAAGATGGGTACTCTGCCCTCTTATGGAACCGCCCTTTGTGTTTTCCAGTGCACGGTGAAACCAGCGAAATGAAATAAGTGCAGCGTGTACCTGGTGCCAGTAGTTCACTGTAGAACGGATCTTTTGAATGAATGGATTCTTGTGACTCAGTACACCGGACAGAGGTGTTGAGCCCCTCACTACATTTGGCTGAGAGCAGGCGAGCGTCATGAGCCGTTCCTGTGGAGCACATAACCCCGGCCGCCCCCCGCCGGTACAAGCGGGTCATGACAGGAGTAATCGATTCTGTCAGATTGAAAAGAACTGCACTGCTTGTAACAGGATTTGAAGCTGAGAAAGAAACTTCTGGAACATTTTGTTGTCGGGGTCCAGCTCAGTCGACTGGTTTGAAGTCCCTCTCACGTCCCTGGTGATCCTCCTTTTTTCATGGGCCGTCCAAACAAGTCGGACCTCCCGTGGAAGAAAAGTCCTTTGGGAGCTTCAGTTTGATTGCGTCGCTCGGTTCATCGTGATGAGTCATAAACGATCTGCTGAGTACGTCGTATGAGTCAGAGTCGCATGGCGAGTTCACACCAGAACCTCTGTTTCATAAGCCCGAATATGACAGACGTCTTTAGTAATACTCTGTCACGAGGCTCAAGTTGCAGTTTGGCGAGCAGACCTTTAACGCCGAGGGCACTCATCAAAGACGTGTCAGACGCTGTGTCAGCACACGTTCGCCATCGTTCTGCACACTTGGACCAAAATAAATGGACTTTGTTCCAACCTGGTCTCTGGACGTCTCAGTGAGTCTGGAGAGGAGAAGATGCCTTTGGTCTGTGTAGACGTGAGCTGAGATCACAGCTGACGTCCAGTGTGGTCTTCTCTCCACAGACATTTCCAGTTGACCAAAGAAATGGTGATGGAGAAGCCAAGTGCCCAGCTGGTCGGGCGAGAGTTTGTCCGACAGTACTACACACTCCTGAACCAGGCCCCCGACTACCTGCACAGGTACGCCTGTCACTGTCTGCGTGTGTGTGTGAGTGCACGGGACTGCTCGTTCTTGACTGTGTGTGTGTGTGTGTGTGTGTCATCCTTCTTCCTGCTCAGGTTTTATGGAAAGAACTCCTCCTATGTGCATGGTGGCCTGGACACCAACGGCAAACCAGTGGAGGCAGTTTACGGTCAATCTGTGAGTGGTTCGCTCGTGCGTGCACACACACACACACACACACACACACACACATACTTCAGTCATGGATTATACTGTGCACATTCATAGTGACCACGTGATAAAAGCCTTCCAACTTTTCAGTGTTGGAGCTCTGACCGTGGCTGCAGTGCTACATTCACACGAGCACGCTACTGTAATTACACGACACTGACGGCGTAGAAAACGGTTATTGAGTTGAGGTTTCACTTCACTTCCAAGTTGCTGTCATTACGGTAATGGTACTTAATACTAGCGTGACCCAGTGCTGCATTTGTTGGATTACCGCAGTGCTTCTCAATTATTTTGTCACGCCCCCCCAGCAAGAAGAAAACAGTTTGAGCCACCCCACACTGTAAATAATTGTTACAATTGTTAATTGTTACAATTAGTACAACTATGCATTACATTGTATCCTTTTTAACATTGAATAAAACAAAAAAGATAGAAGAGAGTTCAACTTACAACAAAGAATACATTTATTTACATTGTAAGAATAACTTAACATTTTGTTTCGATATCAAGTGTTTCAATTTGACTGAAATTAAAATAATTTTTCCTTTTTTTTATCAAAATGAGGAAGTCAGGACTAATCCTAGATGAGCATGTTTTGCAGCGCACAGCTTTTCAAAGTATCAGCTCCTCCGCTGTGGTGCAGGTTTTTTGCACTGATCAGTTCCGCTGGCATCATCTTTAGACCCAGTAAACACAGGGGTCGTTCCTTGTCTCCCACTGTACTCACAGTGAAGACAAGCGCTACATATGCTTCGTCGTATTTCCTCGTCTTCGCTGTCGGTGACTTTTTGTCTTGCTTGTCTCTCTCCACCTTTCTTTTCATCCCTGTTAAGTTTCTTTGTGTTGTCTCTTAAGGGTTTGTAATGTTATCTCGCTGCGCTTCATATCGACTGCTAAAAAAAAGCCCCCCACCGTAGAGTTAATACTCCCCACTCACACTCTGACAATGAGAGCGCCACTGCCAACTACTGGAGTGGATGTATAATTACACTTTATTCTAGTACGGCAAAAAAAAGCATGTTTCCCAGGGTCACACGCGCCCCCCCCCCCTGGAATCGGACCGCGCCCCCTCTATTTGAGAAGCACTGGATTACTGTATTATTAGGATTCTGTTTGCACTGTCAGAAACCCTCAAACCCTTCCTGAAAACTGAGGAGGAAATGACCATCGGTTCCTGCTGTCATCACGGTAATCACACTCACTTTGAGTCATTACCGTAATGACAGCAACTTGGACGCATGCAGTAACCTGTACATAGTCCTATAATTACAGTACTTGGTGTTGCAGGGTTCAAGCGCCTGTCGGACCAGATGAATTCAGTTGGTATTGTGTTTGTTATTATATAAATCTCCAGATAATTTGTTCGCTGCTGGAGCGCTCGGGACACGAATCTGTGTGGTCAGTTGACTTCCTGTGCAACGTTTTGATTCTAATCTGAAACTGAAACGAATGCTGGCAGCTTGATTCCAGGGAGAAGTTTTCCTGACAAACCACCAACTCTAAATGTCAGCGTTGTGACGTACGCGGACCCTCTGTCCTCCTCAGGAGATCCATAAGACGGTGATGGCTCTGAGTTTCCGCGACTGTCACACCAAGATCCGACACGTAGACGCTCACGCCACCCTGAACGAGGGAGTGGTGGTGCAGGTGATGGGCGAGCTGTCTAACAACCGGCAGCCCATGAGGAAGTTCATGCAGACCTTTGTGTTGGCGCCGGAGGTTCGTCGCCGTCCGTCCTGACGTTTGTCTCCGTGCATCGTCATGCTCTCACCTTCCGCTGCTCTTCCAGGGAACCGTGGCCAACAAGTTCTACGTCCACAACGACGTGTTCCGTTATCAAGACGAGGTGTTTGGAGACTCTGACTCTGAGCCTCCTGAAGGTGAGAGGTCACCGGGGTCACGTCCGATGTCCACATATCATTTAAAGATTCAACACCCACGGTATCCCTCTAGTATACTTGGCGGGGGCCGTAAATACCGACAATTTGCACTGTCTGACAATGGTTCCAGAAAGCACAAAACAAGTTGCACTTCACAGCCAAGTTACTGTCATTACGGTAATGGCTTGCCGGATTCTAGGACCAGAGTGAATGGGGATTTACCGTAATAACAGCAACATGGCTGTTGTCGCGTTCGGGAGTTGCTGGATGCGTCCTCGTCCTTCTAGCTCCTTCTTCACACCAGAGCAACCAGTGACACTTTCAGGAACCATTTTCAGAAGGTGCAAATAGTCATGTAATTACGGTACTCCAGTGTGCTGGCGTGTACGTAGCGTTGGTGTTGACGGGAAACTTCAAAGTCATCGACCTGTGACGTTGGCTGAACGTCGCCTGTGTTTGTGTGCAGAGTCTGAAGACGAGGTGGAGATCGAGGAGAGGGTCCCGTCACCCGACGTGGCTGCTGAGGACTCGGCTCCTTTCTACGACCCCACGTCCTGGTATGGCTCGTGTCCTCAGCTGACAGTCGTCAGTCGTCGTCCTCCTCTTCATGTCTGTGATGTGTAGTTCAGAGCCGGCGGTTCCCGGTGACGACGAGGTGACGGCGGCGAGCCCGGAGCCCGAGGTGGAGAAGGAGGCTGAGGCTGCGGCGGCAGTGGAGCTGAAGCCTGAGGCCCTGCTGGAGACACAAGCTGACACAGCCGACGACCCGACACACAAGAGCCCCACCGCTGCCCCGCCCACCGCAGAACCTGTGTCTGTGTCCACAGAGCCCGCCCCCGCTGCTCCCGAGGAGAACAGGGTGAGTGGAGACGGCGGGTGAACTTTGACCTCGCTGTTACATCTTTTGACTCCAAGTGTGTTCCTCAGCCATTCTCCTGGGCGTCAGTCACCAGTAAGAACCTCCCGCCCAGCGGCGCCGTCCCAGTCTCAGGATTCCCCCCACACGTCGTTAAAGCCACTCCCACGGCGCCGGTAGGTGGACGACCTGTTGACCTGACAAGGACCCGGTCCTACGCCGACGGGATCCTTTCTTCTTCTGTCTCCCTCGTGGCTCCGTATTGAATCGTGTTGCCCTAGTAACACTTTGAGTAAACAAGGAAAAGGGCTGAGAGCTGGGGAAACGCGGCGGTGACGAACACTGGCTGTAAACCGTCTGCTGCAGCTGAGCAGCACGGACGTTGACCCAGAAGCTCAACATGTGTGTGTTGACTCTTTCAGCCCAGAGTGGAGATGAAGCCCGAGTCGCAGACAGCACCACAGAGATCCCAAAGAGACCAGCGGCCGAGGGAACAGAGACCCGGGGGTCCGCCACCGCCGCACAGAGGACCCAGACCAGGTACCCGCGGTCAGACCCACCCGGCACTGTCTCGGCGTGTCACAGAACCATCACGACTCACAGCGCTCCTCCTCTTCGGCAGCTCGTGAGGGCGAACAGGGCGAGTCAGAAGGTCGCAGGCTGGTCCGGTACCCCGACGCCCACCAGCTCTTTGTCGGTAACGTCCCTCACGACGTGGACAAGACGGAGCTCAAGGAGTTTTTCGAACGTGAGTCTCGTTGGGTTCCACAGTGGACAAGTTGGACGGATCCTTTGTTCATTACCTCCACCAAGGAGGATTATGTGTTGGTAGAATAACTCGGCCATGAAGGTACTGTTGTGAATTTCTGTAGTGTCTGTCTCTGCCTCCAGGTGAGGTCTGTTGGTTAGCTTCACGGAAGAAACTCAATCTGCAAAATCATTGTCATTGACAAACAATTTTTAAAATCCTATTTCACTCAGTTCTTGCTGATTGTTCTGAAATATCAAACACACGTTGGGCAAGTTGTGAACATTTAGAAAAAGTTTTTGAATAACATCAATGTGTTTACCTGTTGATCTCCAGAGTACGGAACCGTCCTGGAGCTGAGGATCAACAGTGGTGGAAAACTACCCAACTTTGGCTTTGTGGTGTTTGACGACGCTGAACCGGTGCAGAAGATCCTCGGCAACCGGGTAAGACGCCCGTCAGCTTCATGACAACCAGAGCAGAAAAGCTCACGTCTCCATGCATCTTATCAAACAAGCATCTGGTCATTTTTCTGGTCGATCGTCCGTGGTGGAAACCTTCAGCAATCACGTCCCTAATTCACCAGTTACTTGTCAACCAGAGTTTTCGTCGAGCGTTTTATTGTGAAAAGTAACCGGAAGTGTTATTTTGTTCCCGTGTTGAACTTCCTTCCCGCTCGATGGATTTTGTGCTGAATTTATGCGTTTCCGCTCCAGCATCCATCAAAAATAGAACGTCTGCGTATCTTGGACGCAGCCCTCCGGACCGCCGGAGCTGAGACGCAGCGCAGTCGCTGTGAATCGACACACTGACTAGAATGGAAACGTATTCCGGAGACGCAGCCGGTGAGAAGCCGGTGTAAGGCTTCCAAAAATACAGGTGTGGTTTGCCACACCTGAGAACACCCACAAAACCTCCTCAAACACGACGCCGCTGAACAAATGGAAGGGGATTTAAATTCTGTTTGTTCACCTCATTGTCCTCGTTTCTCCTCCAGCCCATCAAGTTCCGAGGAGACGTCCGTCTGAACGTGGAGGAGAAGAAGACTCGCTCAGCCAGGGAGGGCGACCGGCGGGATGTCAGGCCCCGGGGGCCCGGCGGTCCTGGGGGTCCCAGGGAGCGAATCGGAGGTGGCGGTGGCCCCAGGGGCCCCTCCACACGTGGAGGCATGCCACAGAAACCCAGCTTTGGCTCCGGACGGGGCGCCGGCCCTGGGGAGGGCCGGTACTCGGCACCGCGGCAGTGACGCGTCGGCCCGCTCGCCGAAATTCAACTTCAGTGGGTTTTGATTTATCGCAGCAGGAAATCAATTGGACAAACTCCAAATTCAGCCAGAAACCCTTCTCCACTTTGCGAGGTCAGGTGTCAGAAGTTTGGGTTTGCTGCTCACGCACGCACACCTTGACCTGTGGCTGTGACAGTATTACAGGTCTGGAGGGGGTTTCTGGTCGTAATTGATGCAGGTTTGGTCAAGAGCTTTCACTGTCATTCACGCCAGCTGCTGCTGACTTCAGCAGCCATCAGCTCCACCTGCTGCTCTTTATTTGTCCTGAGGAATCCAGAATGTCTCTCCCTGTCATCACCCCCCCCCATCATCATCATCATCATCGTCTCTTCCACGAGCTCGTCATCCGGACTGTCATATTGTTGTTGTCATGCTGACCATGAATTTATTATAAAGCAAACCGACACACAAACATGAAAAAGGGGTAAATACTACTTGAATTGGGGATTAAAAAACCCAGAGTTTAGTTTTTTTCGCGTTCTCTCTCCCTGTTTCTTAAAGGAACGTGTACTTTACTGCTCGGGCAATCCTGTGTATTGCTGCCACCATTGTATCTAGCGATGGATCTGTCTTATCTTTTTATTCTATCAGGTCAAGAGCTGAACTGTAAGTGGTTTTATTTGATTAATGTTGGCTTGTAATATGTGGATTCAAGGACGCGTCTGAATGGAGCATGTATCAAATCCCGTCAAGCTTCTAGTACCGATGCACTTCATTTGTCATGTTTAAAACGAGCTCGCCTGCCGATGAGAGAACTAAATTAAAAGTGATTTACTGTTTTAAACCACCCGTGTGCATCCTTAAATTGAATTCTTCAAATGTGATGTGGGTCTGAGTGAAGTGAACTAGTCTGTCACTGATCACTGCTGTAAGGGGTTCTGTAAGTTTTATTTGTGTTGAGGGTATTCTCAGTGTGGCCACGCTGGGTCCAGGTGCACACCTGCCTCACTTCAGACTTTTGCGCATATTTCAGAATCGGCCTCTAACAGTTTACCTTGCCCTTTGAGTTCACCTGCTACTTGTGTTCTTCTTGCGGACGGAAGGAGGCTTAATGGAACGGTCAGTATATTTATTGCTGGTACAGTGGTGGCGATGTCCGGTCTAAGACGTCAGACGTCTTCATGACAGCGGTTGGCGGAACAGCAAGACGCACTGTTTTGTGCGCGTCGGTGTCACGTGACCCCACCTCCGCCGGAGAACGCCGTAGACAACTCGCGCTTCGTGTCGCAACAAATCCCGAGCGGCCGGCGATGAATCCGTGACAACGATGTGATAACAAGCGGTCGTTTGGTGAGGATAACCTCCAATAACAGCCACACAAGCACCGGGAGACGAGCACCAACACACGGTTTGTCCCAGGTAGGCTGCTGCTGCTCCACCCGCTAACACACTGCTAACGTTAGCTAGCCTGTCCTGAAGCTAAGCTAGCTCCAGGTGACTTGACGCTCGCCGCCGTCAAGTCGTGTTGTGTACACCGAACCTACCGACAGTTTACGTAAGCTACTTGCGTACAGGTAGTTCGCTAATCCAGTCATTTACCCTTTCGCCCGCGTCTGACTTCCGTGCTATTTTTACCGGCAGTACAGCCGTTTCATCTCCGAGGCTCACGGCAACGAAGCTGCGGCGCTCCGAAAGCTGTTGTATCTGCTTTCGCAGGACAAGTCACCCGAAGCTCATTTGATGCTGTAACAGTGAGTTTCACTTCAACTATATAGTAAGGGATAAACAGATCTCATCTCTGATGGCACACCCTCCTGATTTGATTTGAGATGAAGTGTGTGTGTGTGTGTGTGTGTGTGTGTGTGCGTGCGGGCGTGCGCGCATCTCCCTTCTGCCTCGCCGGTGTAAACCAGGGAATGTGCTGTGTGTGACTTTACCCTCAGCAAACATCTCATATCAGATTTAAATTGACATTCAGATCATTTAATCTTTAACTTCTGGTTCAGTTTTTTTTGACAATTCCTCTCGTTGTGGAAAAGGTTTTTAGAAGAAAACGGAAGTTAGACTACACGATTTTTGTTTTCAATTGTGGGTGGGGAAATTGGCGAACCCGAGATAAAAGCATGCTAACTAGTACACTACCAAAACACAGTCAAAGTGCAGTAGAGCCAGTACCCGTACCTCTGATCAGACACTGCCTCAACAGCTCCGTTCAGTTAAATGTCATTTCAGAGAGAAAAGGTCTTGTGTCTGATCAGCTCTCAGGAGACGTTCTACTTCTGTCCATTGCCTTAAACACTCCAGTAAAAAGACTTTCTGACTCTTAAACCGTCCATGTCTGAACATACATATTCTCTTTTTAGAAGTTCTAACTCCTGTTTTTGAGCCTTGGGCAAACTATTTAAGTGATCAACAGAAACATTGGACATGTATTTGAAGTATTGCAAACGTGTTCCAGTGTATTGTAATAGTCAGTCTTGTAATAAAAGCTGTTTTTGAAGAGCTACTGACCAGAGTCTTATGTCGTGCTGTGAAAGTTGCTGAGTGGCTCCTACTTTTAGTGGAAGTCACATTTCTTCCTGCGTGATCAGTGAACCACCCATGTAACTCCAGCGTCTGTCTGTCCACATGGTTTTATTCTCTTGTTCATTATCAGACGAGCTGTGCGTGCAGTGTCATGTGATGTGGGCTGTCTCTTGAGTACTGTTCATTACTGTAACAGTTCTTAGTTTATGAACTGATTCAGACTGTAGAATCCTTGTTGCTGTTGTCTCCTCACACTGAATTTGTGCAGTTGTAGCAGAAGACCCTCCATGCTGGACTTCCTGTTCTCCCAGGACTAGTATCTGTGAGGCTGGAAGAGACCACACCCACGAAACCACCCGGAGTGACATGATGGCCTCCAGTGACATCGACATTCGAGGAGAAGGTACCAGAACCGGCGCTCTGTGTCCGTGTGATGTGGGGGATGTTGTTGGGTCCGAGATGGTAAACCAAACCCACATGTGTTCAGTCCTCAGGTGGATGTGGTTTTTAAACCTGTTTGTTTGGGTAGGGGTTCTCTGACCAGTCCTGTTCCAGTGACACAGGAACAGGACTGGTCCACATGGTTGTGCACCTGCTTCCTCATTGGCTGGTTCACATTTTCTTGTCCCTCAACTGTCAGTTACCAGGTTTAGATCAGGGTTTTATTTGACGGTAAATACAATGATTTTTAGTTATTGAGAGCTGACATTGGGCTTTTCCATGGAGCTGGAGCTGATGCTAGTGCTAGTTCAGAGCTCACAGCTACTGACATTCCTAGTAGTTGTAAGTGGTGTGGACTCTTAACTTACCTCAGAAACATTAAACTACTCTCCACTGGTTCTTTACTTGCTAAACTGTTGCTCCTCTCCCCCTGAGCACAGCTTTCACGGCTGATTGGCTGTTACCTGTATGGCTCTGACGGGGCTGTGGGCAGGATCAGGCCGGAGACAGAGGAGTGACGGCAGAAGCCAAAATAACGTCTGAACTTCCCACAGAGTTGCTAACTGAAATTGCATCAGGACGTAAATGAGGTTTTGTCGTCGGGCCTCAAACCAATCTCACCTTCTGACACATGAAAGCAACATGTATGACACTAATGACCCTCCCCTTGCAAAAAAATCAAAATAGCAAGACCCCACCAGATCCATCTCCAGCAGCTGGATGGTTTAAAAACGTTTTTAACGTTTCCGTCGACATCCTGCAGCTCAGGTTAATACGAGTCATGAGGTCATCCAACAGGTTCGGCATCCTGCTGCTCTAACCCGACGAACCAAACCTGTTCTGTTCAGCTGCTTGACGGCTTTTTGAGTTTTAACCACATGCTCCTCTGCAGGTTCTCTGCTCTCCGATCAGAACCCGTCAGAAATGGACGCGCTGTGTCCGTCTCCTCCCGGACCGAACCGGCCTCAGCGCCACTACGAGAGGATGGGAGGTCGTTCTGGGACGTCGTACGTATCACACGGACAGAGGTCCAGCCAGTGGAAGCAGCTGGTGAAGACGCTGTGTGTTTCCTCTGCAGGTTCTGTCAGACTCTGATCCACCTGCTGAAGGGCAACATCGGTACGGGGCTGTTGGGGCTACCGCTGGCTGTGAAGAACGCAGGACTGGTGGTAGGAACACACAGAAACAGACAAACACAGCAACACACTCCCAGAAACAGAAACACCTACAAAGACACACACACACACACACACAGCAAAATCCATGACTAGTCCTGAGGACATCAGGGACCTGACTCCCTCTCACTCTCTCCCCCCCAGCTGGGACCAGTCAGTCTGTTCTGTATGGGCGTCATCGCCGTCCACTGTATGAGGCTGTTGGTCGACTGCTCACATCACCTCAGCGCAAAGTAAGAAGTCTCAAGAGACACAGCTTGGCCTTCAAGTGGCACTTGTCAACTTTCAGGAAGCGTGTTTTGATAGTGGCACGAATAGCGGTGTAATTCCGGTAGTCTGCTGGTGTGTTACCTCTGACAGGACCGAGCCTCTGTCCTGCAGTTGGTACGTGCTGACAGTGCAGCAGTTCCTCTGGCTGGTCGCTGCAGAAACTCCTCTACAATGATTCATGTCAGCTGCTGCAGTAACCTGCTAAGAACCTGAATAGTCTGAACGACTGTGTGTTCCTTCGACGTGGACGTGACGATCGGAGCCGGTCTCACACACATCAGACGTCACACAGAAGAAACAATGAGGCAGTAAACCCAACTGTCCGTTATCAGTGTCACAGCTGCCAGCGAGACCATGAATGCAGCATCCAGCTGTGTCAGTGTGTGTGTGTGTACTCCTGACCGGGAATATGACGGCCTGTGAGCTGTAAGGTGTAGATGTGAGGTCCCGTCCAGACTAGGAATGACACAGTTGGAGATTGTCCAGGTGTGATTATAATAGAATTCAATTTAGATTCAATTCCCATTTCTTTAATGTCAAACTTTGCTCAGGCGGAGAGGATCTGTAGAATCATTCCTCATGTGGCCCCATTCAGCTCGTTCACTAACAATAATTACTGGTGACTGGTTCTGTGTAGCTCCAGCTCATGTCATGAAGACCCATTGTACTTGTACCTGGATACACAGTCACAGACACGCCCCACATACAGTAGGTCCCCTTCACCAGCTCGCAGCTGATTGGTCAGACTGGACCGGTAGAGACAGGACCTTTCAGACGGTCCCTCCAACTCTGTTTTGGACACGAAGCGGTTTCCTGGGGGGCGAGGAGGAACGGACAAAAAGCAGAAATGTCTGATGATGTTTTGTTCTGCCAGGATGAACAGACCGTCTCTGTCGTACGGCGAGGTGGTCCAGTACGGGATGGACAACGTCCCCTGGCTCAGGAGACACTCTCAGTGGGGAAAGTAAGACTGCATTAACTGGACGGTTTAACAGAGTGGTTGAAGGAGCAAGAAGAGTGTAGCTCCAGCTGTGAATGTTTAACGACGACGACACGTTTGACCTGTTTCTCTCCTCTCTCCCTCTCTGTCTCAGACGGACGGTCAACTTGTTTCTCATCATCACCCAGCTCGGCTTCTGCTGTGTCTACTTCGTCTTCCTGAGTGACAATATCAAGCAGGTCACGATCACACACACACACACAGCTGTGTTTTTACTCTGAATTTAAGAATTGATAGCGTTTTCAGAGAGAGAAGCTCCTCGCGGCGAGTGCTCCGCTCGTCCCCAGACCTTTGAACCCTTTCTCACTGACACGTTCACGCTCGCATTCTTTGAGGAGCGTAATGACTGTTTGTGTCACGTGACTTTCCTGGCTTTCCTAGCAGGACTGCTGTGCTTGCTGAGAAAACACATTTGACCGAAAATTGGAAAAAGACATTGATCTTGCTGCAGTTAGTGCGGTAACAAGCTCCACTCACTTTCAGTGGTTGAAGGAAACCGAAAATCCCAGAGGATCTGAGAGGGAAACACAATTCGACACGGAGCTCTGACACAGACAGAAGTTGAACACTCATGGCGGTGTAGGACCTCTGTGTAGGCTCACACCTGGAATGCTCCCCCGCCTCGTCTCAGCATTGGATCTGTGCGGCAGCTGGCTGATAGGAGAGCGCTGAACGTGACATTACACCAGCCCTGATCTCATCAGTCCCTGTGTGTCATGGATGTCGTGGAAGTTGTGCTCAGCAGCTGATGGGACCTGGCGTTCATGTTGAGAAGTGACATCCAGCCTGTGATTCACAGCGCTCTGCTGCTCGTTGTGTCAATACAGCATCCACGTACCTGAATGCAGTGACCTTTGACCTGCACAGCTAATCAGAATAAATCCCTGGTGTTTACACACCCCATTAAGTGTGGTGAGCGAGCACATACAGACGTGCACGAACCTGTTTGCTCTGATGATGGACTTACGGCCTTGGGATGGTCACATGACAGCCACATGAAGGTGGCCTTTGACCTCTGCACTATCTGTTGCTGTACTTGTTGGAGGTCTGGAGCTCAAAGTCACACCGGTTACATGCAGACATGTTGCGGCCTGACGTCACTCTTCTGACACGCTCTTCCAGCTTGATTCAACTCAGCTTTTTTGTGTTTCCACAGCGATAGAACGTCGTACCTGGTTCTTTTCTAACTTCCTCCTCCGGTGAGGTTCCAGGCAAATTTAATTAGTTCCATACTATATTGGTCAGTTCCAGTAGTCTCATGTTCATCGAACAAGGCTGATGTGCTAAAACCACAGCGGTCCTTATTGAAATACTTAAATTCAAAAATCCTTGCACTTGCTGTCACAGAAGTTTTCACCGCACCCACGTGGAGGAGGAACTGAATTGTGATGGAGAAACACTGGGAACTGTGTTGTATCGAGCAAGGCACCATAAGATAGAGCTCAGCACAGCTGGTGTGTTGTACACTTTGTACCACTAGATGGTGCTGCTGTCTGTCCTCCCACCTCTGCCGTGATGCTGGGAGCTGATACATCCAACCTGATGAGTTTCAATCAGCTGAGTGATCGAACATTTCAAGTCCCACAGCAACATTTGACCCTGTGACCTCCTGCCCCCTCACAGGTGGTAGAAGCCGCCAACGCCACCACCTTCAACTGTCAGCTCAACTTCACCAACCAGACGCAGGTGCTGGTTCCGAGCTTCGACTCCCGTCTCTACATGCTCTGCTTCCTGCCCGCCTTCATTTTGCTGGTCTTCACGCCGAACCTCAAGTACCTGGCCCCCCTCTCTCTGGTGGCCAACCTGATCATGACGGCCAGTCTGGTCCTCATCTACTTCTACTCGCTCACGGTAAACACTCCATCTGTGTAGTTTGAACTTCTGTGAAATGGCGACAGACTCCCTTTGTGTGTGTGATGGCTGATCAGACTGAGAGCATCACTGACTGGAAACAGACACACCTGAGACACACCTCAGTTTTATCTGAAGGGGGTCCCATCAATTGGAACTCCATAACTGACTGGTTGTATCCACAGGTCATGTCCAGGTTAGTTCAGTTGTACTTTCATTAAATCTCACATGACATGAACATTTTCTCTCTGGTCCGTTGAGCTCATCCTGATTTTCTCCGATATGAAGACTCTACATCAGGGGTGTCCAAACTTTTTGCAAAGGGGGCCAGATTTGGTGTGTTACAAATGTAGGGGGGCCAACCTTGGCGAACGTTCTTTACATATAACAGCAATTAATTTAAATCAGTTTCAGCGAGCCATTCTGTGTTTCACATTTGCTTTCTTAGTTGACTTTCAGCTATCTTAAACACGTGTTTTGGTTCATTTGAAACATGCACATCAAAATTGAATTGACATTGAAAATTGAAATTGAATATTCACTCAACTTCACTTTTTTAACACTTTAATTGACTTTTTTGTAACAGTTGAACAGAAATAATTGTAATCTTGGGTGCAAATTACATTTGAAACAAAAATATCTCACCATGGCAGTTTAATATTTACAGAATTTTTAAACACAATAGCAGAGAAATGAACAAATAATAGTC
>JBBMJM010000015.1:4306059-4321276 GCA_037832705.1 Centriscus cristatus | reverse complement strand
ACACACACACACACACACACACACACACACACACACTGTCGAGTCCGTTTGAAATGAGTCACCCAATCAATGGCCAGCAAGCTGTTGCCGTCCCATCAGCTCAAGGGCGCAGACTTTCAATGCTGGCAGATCTTTTAATCATGTAATTCAGGAAACTAGGGGATAACCACATCTCAGAGAGAGCAGGCAACACAACAGAGGACAGATTAATGTCAGGCTGTTCAAAACAAAAAAGTGTCAACACTAAACCTTCCATCCAGCCTCGTCTCCTTCATCCTTCATCCCTAGTCTGCCTCTTGTTTGGAACACTCAGTGATTCCATGTTTGACCCAGCAGGGTTTGGATAAGCTCCATGTCCAAACACACTAAACACAGACTTTATAAGCCTTTGTCACCTGTCTGTTTCCTGTTGACGTCTATTTTATCTGTCCAGGAGAACAGTCAACAGCCCTACGGTACATATAGAATCCCCTAAATGTCGCAGACCAAACCATTTGCATCAAGTCACGTTGGTAAAAGGTTTGTAACAAGTCCAAGTAAACCTGTGTGCATTTATAATCACCTTCTACTTCAACCGACATGTTCTGGGAAAAGATCCGACATCTACAAAAAACACATATTGGATCGACTTTCTTTGCGACTTTAATCTCAACTCGACTTCTGTCCGTGTGCGAGACAGGACTGCTTCTCTTTGGCTGCACTTTTCAACCTTTCATCTAGTTTGAGCAGGCCTCTCCCTGAAATAAAATCTGCACTGAAGAAAATTTCTTTAAGTCCAGCAAGTTGAAAGCCGCCTCAAATCTTTACATTGCATTTTCCAGCCGCGCCGCAAACCTCATTTTCTAGTCGAGAAGGCGACTTTTGCGCTAATGGTTTTTAGACCCGTGGAGGACGAGCAGTTCACGCTACTTCCACCATATAGCCGCTGAAATCCCCTGTGTTGAAAGGCAAAACTAAAGCATGAGCTCCTTTATTTGCAATGATATGCACGGCGCTCGTTTTGCAGAAATATTCGATGCATGACACTGATTTGAAAAAAAAAACAACAAAAAAAGACAAGTCACGCTCACACGACAGTGTTTCAGTGAAAAATTGCAGTGTCCTGAGGTAGCCAGGATCTTACCACGCACAAGAGGTGGGAGACTTGTTGTCTGAATGTGTGCATGAAATAAAAAACAAGGAAATATTGATTCTGTTCTTATTCACTGACTCAAAACCCGCTTATATGAATATATGATGGAAAAACAGCAATCACATCAAATGTGATTTTCATCAATATTACATCAGTGCATAATCCCTTCTGACTTCAAATACATCGCATGGCCACACCTTGACAATATATATCAATGAATATCAATGTCATTTGAAAATATGAAATTGATCGACTTGGAACTAATTACAAAGAAAACCAAAGAGCTTCATGTTGTCTTGGAATGCTCTTGGACTTTGGATAACATTTGAATGAAGTTGATATGTTGCATGTGCGAGCGTGGTGGTGGACTGGTAGTGAGCAGGTGCGATGAATGTGGTCACTCACTGAAATGCACATCAACTCACACATCAACGCATGTGTGTGTGTGTGTGTGTGTGTGTGTGTGTGTGTGTGTGTGTGTGTGTGTGTGTGTGTGTGTGTGTGTGTTTGCCCAGAAAGGCAGTGAGCAGGTGCAGTAAAAAAATGATCATTACTGCTTCATACTGAAAAGGGCATTAACTCAGCAGCACGTGCGTGTGTGTGTGTGTGCGTGTGCGTGGATCAGGACAGCAGAGGACTGCAGCACCTTATCTCCATGAAGCACACAGAGCAGGGGCCAACTGCAGTCCGATGTGCAGCATCTGTTCCCACATTTGTCCGCCGTCGGCCGGTGTCTGTGTGTTTTTAAGAGAAGGGAAGAGACAGAAAGACATGCGGGGGAGGGGCGGGTATGCAGGTGTGCTTTATGATCGGTGTGATAGGTGCAGTTGGTGGAGTGGAACGGCAAGGTGTTGTTTCAATAGAGGGCAAGTGCTGACTTGTCATTGGTCTGTGTTAATACTGACCCGGGGTGACGGCTGCGCTCACCTCATTGACCGCAAGATGGCTGCCAGGCGAGTCTGCAGGTGGTGCTGAGGACCCCCGCCTCCCCGCCTCTCTTCTGCTCTTTATATCTCTCTTCAGCATCTATTATGTGTTCCGGTGTGAATACCAAGCAGCAGCGCTTCCTTTCTGCCATCCTTCATGTCCTCCCGTATTCACGCCGTCCTGTCCTCTAGTGCGCAGTGCATATGTGTGCATGCCTCCATGCTGGATTCTCGGAGGGGACGTTACATGCATAATCCCCGCTATAATAAGCCTGTGGTTGGCCGCTGATACCTGGTTAAGATAGCGAGGAAGATGTGTTAATAAGACCCATTTACAGTTGCAGCTCATAAAGAGCAGGACCCCATCACAGATGACCTGCTTCTCCTTGAGAGGAGCTTGTGCTGCTGATCCAAACTGCTGGAGATGCAGAGGTGAGCTGACGTGGTGCTAGTGGTCCTAGAAAAATGGAGGTTTTGTCAACAAATGGAAGACCTTCAACTGATGGGGGCAGATGAAAATACCACAGCACGCTATCGGATACTGGTCGGTACTGTGACCAGTCGGAGAACAGAACAAGTCAATGTCAGAGTTTGTTCGGAGACGAGTGGAAGAGTTTGATGTGGAGATGATGGTGATGATGTTGGTCTTTAAAACAGACGTCCAACTTGTTTCGTGCTGACGTCAAAGTTGGTTCAAACTCATCTTTGTAGACTACAGAACCCCGGTGGTCATCCTATAAGCTCCACCCACAGACCTCCATCAGATAGACCCATGTGAGTGTCATAGTTCTTTAATCCAGCGGTTTGAGTCCAGGTGAGGATTCATTTGGAAATCCTGACAGGAGCTCATGGAGACAGAAAGCTCATCGCGCCCTGATTTATGACTCCTGTGGAACATCGAGCGCTTCATCAAGATTTGCTGCTGGCTAAGATGGAGTAATCAACAGAGTGATCTTACTCCGGTGGATGACAAGTGCAACGAGTTGTTAAGTCAGTTTCAGCACTCCGACTTTGTCTGTCAGAAAACACACCAGCAAGGAGTTGCAGTTGAACTCTGGCTTGTCGTCAAGGTCATATGGATTAGAAATGATTGGGTTTCCAATACTCTACTGGGGAGCTCCACATGATGAATCATCACTCCATTCCAAATCGACACCAATTAAGGAGGCTTTGTTTACTCTGCTGTGGGACATGCTGGAGATTCTTGCTCGGCACAGACATCCTCACCCTCTTTCTCTTTCCACAAGCAACACTGTGGCGTTTGCAGGGATTAGAACGTTCCGTACGCGTGTTTCTCTCTGTGTTTCCTGATGCACTGTGGGGTTATTATTTGTTTCAGGCCAGCGAGCTCATTTCGTACACATGTGTGTTTGCGTGTTGTTGGCACGCGCGTGCCGGCGTTGGTGTCACTCAGTGTTTACTGTGTAGCTCTGCTGTGTTTGTGCCAGGAGCTCCATGTCTGTGAGGCATGCTGAAAAGTGAGGTTGCGGAGCCCAGTGCCAGAGCCTGTGAATTCATTTGCATTCATTCCACTGCCTGTCTCTCCTCAGAGCCCATTCTAATTACCAGCAGCTCAGGTCTGCTTCTGCTCTCTCTCTCTCTCTCTCTCTCTCTCTCTCTCTCGCTCTCTCTTTCTCTCTCTCTCCCCTGAAAAAAGGAGGCTGCTGGTGGTGCATTCCTGTAGCTTTGATACTACCCTCTCTTCAGCCTGCGAGGAATCTCATCATGCTGCTTTGTTCGCTCTTAGGCCCAGACACTTTCTCCTGTTTGCAGGCAGAGAAAATACCGTGTGTTTATATGTGTGCAGGCTAAAGTCCTCCACACTGTGAGTGGGCCTGCTGCGATTGTTTAGGGGCGGAGGGAGAAAACAGTGTTCATAGGAGAGAGGGTGAGAAGGAAGGAAGGCAGGAAGGGTGGAGGGTGGGAGGAGAATCATGGAATGAACTGTAATGTAATGGCCATCCATCAAACATTACAGAGCATGCGCCAACTGTGTAATAATTTATGACATATGTTATCATATATGCATTCATGAAAGTGCATATGTAAAATGGCACATTTACTAAAAAATTCAATGAGAAGAGAAAATCTTCTGACTCGTTTCATCATTCCCATTGTTAATATTAGTTAGTTAATATTTGTATTTAGCAATGGCGGACCCTGCATTTCCCACCCAGGTCTTCAGTCGCTATAGAAACCATCTAGTTAAGCAGAAATGCAGTATAAGGGGCCGTCGCATCACAGAGATAACTCATGTAGCCGGAATAAATGTCTTTAATGAAGAAATAAGGTTCACAAGTCTCATACAACACATAAAATCATCGATAATAACCTCGTAAAACTGTAATATTAAGGAAAATCACAGCGTTTTACACTTGATTATCCTGATTATTTATACACAAAGTCCTTCCAAAGACTTCAATTACTCTGTCATAGAGATTATCTGTGCGTTTTAAGTCCATCAAAAAGTCATTTTCTCTGACGCAGTCTCGACATTTCCCTATTTTTCTGGAGCTCCGATTCCCCGTGCACCTGGTCTCTCATCTGTGGATCCTCTCTCTTTTGGACTCCTCAGATGTCCGCGCCGTCTCAAAGTGAATGTTTGCAAGAAGGAAGCTCTGATGACTGCACTGACATTCCAAACCTTCTCCGCTCCCAGACTCTGGAGTATTTTCCAGACTGTGACATTCTTGCTTCAGAGCTGCCCGACCTTTGTTAACAAGGTCCAACTTTTCTTGAAAACTCTGTCTTGAAAATGTCTTGCAGGGTGACAATCATTAAATCAATTCAACTATTTTAAAGCTAATATTAATACTAATTCTAATACTAATGCAACTATTTTTTGCGCTTTCAACTCCAACAAGTGCCGTTTGTTAGCTTTGATTTACACGGTCTGTGACGGTCCAGTCAGAGGGAGTGAATGTGATGACATCACCGTACATCTGCTAGAAGGCCTTGAGGTCAACTCACAATCTGATTGGTCAAAGCAACAGTTATTCTATGGTACAGGGCCTGCAGATTTCTAAGATTTCTTAGATCAGCAACCACTGATTAGTGAAATGTGATTGGATGAGTACATTTGGTTGAAAATATACATCTGGAAGCAGAACAACCAGGAGACATGAAGGAAAGGCATGAAAGGAAAGGAACAGACCATTAGGACTTATTTAATACATATTCATGGAAGTTATAATGAACATACGTCTGTTATTCAGATAATGTTTAGACCTGCAGTGAAGGACTTGAAGGTCCTGGTATACAGTGTGTATATTTTTAATGTGTCTGATCAGGAGCAGCACTCACTATTTCATCGTACCATGTACAAATGACAATAAAGGTGTATTCTACTCTACATACACTGAAGTGTGACACGCACCCTCTCTCTCTCTCTCTCTCCCTCTCCCTCATTCTCCCTCACTCCTCTCTCTCTCATTTCTCTCTCTGTCACACACACACACACACACACAGCCACAGACACACACACACACACACAGGTGGCGATGACCTGGCACCCTGATCAGAGACACAAGGTCAGGGGGGTCAGGACACTACAGGATGCCTCTGGAGAGCAAACTGCTACATCCACAAAATAATAATAATAATAAAAAGAAGATAAAATCTCTCAACCCTGTGGCCCCGCAAGATGAAATTCATGAAGATAAAAAAAAAAAAAAAAGTTCATTTGGGTAGTTCCTGTCTGTGAAACATCGTCTGATTAATTACCACTTTTAAACACATCATTAAAATAGCAGAAGACTGAAGTAGGGTGCGCTTCTGAAATAGTAATTTGGGTGCGGGCCCCTGCAGTGAAGTGTTTGACTGATGGTAAGCTCCGTGCTGCAGAGCTGTGAAGCAAGACTCTGGAGTCTTTGCAGGCATCTCCTGGGAAAAGCTACTTTCAGAATCACCTGCAGCCTAAACATCATTGTGGAGTTGCTCCCAAGCTGTTTCTGAAGACGTGACGGTACAAACAAGCAATTATACAAAAATGCACATACTTAAACACCTTCACACGCGCTGCTGTGCGCACAATAAGTGAACACTATGAAAAAAAAAAAAAACAGATGAGGTTCGGCTGCTAACTATCAGTCTTGGTATGAAAATCGACTTGTTCCCTGTCTGAGGGAACGACTGCTTGTATGTTCTTGCTTTGATTGGACTATATGATTGTGTCACTTTGGTAAATGGAGTTCCCACAGTTTATCCCCGCATCTGCAGAGATGAATCAATGGCGGGTTTTATTCTGATTGCTGTCACAAAGTTCCACGCCATCGATGTAATTATCAGTATTTCTGTCATCATTAAGATTTTCATCAGCGCTGCTGGCGTTATTACAGATATTATCTTCATTATCCTTATTTCTTCATCCCCACTGTTATCAGGCAGTGCCATCTTCATCAGTGTCATCAACATCAGCATCACTATGATCATTAGCAATATTAATACTCATTATACTACATTTGTTATTATTCTTATCAGCGTTATCGTCCTCCACTGACAGGCAAACAATGAAAAGGAGGCGTAAAGTGAAACTTGCGATGCTACATGGGACATTATCTCTGTTGAAGAAACTTTGATAGATGAAGACAAATTATAATGATGAATCACATGGTCAGTGAGGGCAGGATTCTCACTCATCGTTGGGGGAGAAAAGCAGGATGAGCCAAAAAAAAAAAAAAAGTCAGTTCTAATTTCAGTTGTCTGACCTTTATATGGGGTTAATTATTTATTTCATCCAGAGCACAGCAGTGGAATAAACTTTGTGTCAATTTAATACGAGTCAATTAAGAAGCGAGATAGATGAAAAGCTATCCTGGGGGAAATTATTAAGCTTTTATTTTTAGAGTGGGGTGGATGATGTGGTTTCAGCTGGTTTTGGTTCAACAATAGTGTTAAATGCTCTTTAAAACGATGGCACCGGTCTGTTCGACAGGCAGGTTTGATACTGTTGAGGTCAGGCTCTATGGATTTTATATGGCTTTCTGGTAATAAGTGGAATTAACTGGCTGCGCTGGAGCGTCGGGAATGATAATGAGGGAGGAGAAAGACAGAGAGAAGCTCGAACACATGGAGGAGAAGAAGAAAAAAAATGGTTGAAACAAGCTTTCCAAAGATGGAAATGGAATCAGTCAGTTTGTGAGGCTGCTTTCACATCTTAGTTTGTTTGCTCTGGTCTGAATCATCTCATGAGTTTCAGCATTGGATCTCTTTCCCCTGGTTTGGTTTCTTCGCACAGGTACAAATCCAAGCACTCTAAAATAGGTGTCACGTCAATCTTTGTGATGATGTCAGATGTTTCTACTGCAGAAGCCACAAGAAGAAAAGGGAAAACGGAGTGAGATGTCGATGCTGCTTGTGTCTGTGACATGGCAGAGCTTTGTGGGCCCTCGTAATGTAGATGATTCAGTTTGAAAACAAAGTGTTGTTGTGTTATATATCATATATCAGATATATCATGATTCATAACGTTCTGTGTGCTTTCTCACCTGGAGAACCAGGACGAAACGAACCACACGGACCTGGAAAACAAAAACAAGCCTGAAGCGGTGAAATTAAAGCTTCTGCAGCTTCTTCTCTCTGCCTCTGTGATAATAATTAAAAAAACAGTAGGTGGTGCCAAACATAAAATGGAGTGTTTGATTAGGATGACTTGGATTAAAATGAGTTTTCATAAATGCTGTTCATCGCCTACAGAGATGCATTTTTCAGCTACATACCTGCGGGTACCTGTTACATCTCCACCAGTCAATCGGCTGCCTCCTATCAGACTCACTGTACGTAACCAAAAGCTGATGATTCCAGGAAAATATCTCATAAGTGACTGTCGGAAACTTTCTTCAGGGCTGAGTCCCAGAGGAAACCCAGGGCAAAGGATGTTCGACATTGTCACGAAAGTCATCCAGAGCTGTAATGCCCCCCGCGCCCCCACCCCTCCAGCCTCTGGCCTTGATCTGCTCCCCACAGACTTGATTTGATGTTTGTGAACTCCTGGCTCGCCTGACAAATATTGCATGGCCCCTGACCTACATCGGCAGACCTATTTATGTTCCATCTGGAGCATCACGAGCTGATGTTTGTGATGTGACTAAAAGCAGTTGGAGGGAGTGAAGGCGTTCCTTTGTCCTTTGAGGGTTTGTGTAAAAGGAGACGATTTGAAACAGCGTGTGGATCTTTCGGAGTGTTTCCATACAAAGCTGCCTCAACTAAGCCGTGTAAAGCACCATCTGGCTGCCCGAGCCCCTACCTCCACCCCACCGTGTCACCCTTCGCACCAAAATTATTCTCCCCTGTCCACATTCCTATTCTGTCGTCATCATTGTCTAATTTTTTAATGAGGAAAAAAAGAAAGGGAGATTTTCCTGATCAAACAAAAAAGAGGAGGAAAAAAGTAGGATCGTGTTTATAACCAGTTTATATTCATGAACAATATTGTTTTTATTCTTTGTATAGTTAAATTATATAATCATATTATTAATAACTAATAATAATTAATAATTATATTATTATAAATGATTACATTATTTTTCTTATGTTTTCTTAATAAGTAAAGTAAATTCTTTACTTATTTTCATTTTATTGTATTTCATTGTTTTATTTTTAATCGGCCTTTGCGTTGCCTTTTTTTTAATTGACTGCACAAGAGTAAGAACCTGTCAAAGAAAACAATGCACAGTGCACAATGAGAGAGTTTAGTGAGAATATCTCATCTTTATCATTCCGATTGTCATCATCAACACATCTCTGTCAAATATCTGACATGTCTCACAACTTTGTAGAAGTGTGATATTGATTTGCCTGAGAAGGCATTTAAATGGAGCGCTGTGCTTTTGGATAATGAGCCCGAATTAGCCCGACACCTTAGCGCTGCTGTTTGCTGACTGACTCGCTGCAACCACTCAAATATCCCACATATCATCTGACAGCACACACAGCGGAACATACAGAATAAATAATAATTCACTCAAATTCTGCAAATGTTTCTTCTTTGTAAATACAAATTTCAGAATTTATGCAAATATGTTCTGCACAGTTCCACAGCTGAACACACAATGTTTGACTCATCATGTTTGAAGGCCTCAAGCTTCCACATTGTATTAGTGTTTGCTAAATAAAGGACTGGGGGTTGTTCCAGAAGGCAGGTTTTGGCGGAACACCCTCTCAGTTTGTTGATCCCGAAATTACTTTATTTTCAGTGTCGCCTATGAACTGAATTCACTGAACTAAACACGTGAAAGTTTGAAGACATTTGGTTTGTCAATTTAATTCAAAGTACATCTGAAGATGTCTGCAGACCTTTCTTCATTTCACAATTTAACAAACTCATTTTTTTTTACTAAACCTGCTTTCTGAACAGACCTGAACAAAGGGTGATGAACCACCGCCTCTTAAAATCGCATGAAGCGCTGAGAGAATTTGCATCAAATGAAAACTGACTTTTGGTCCCAAACCTCATTCGACACTGAAGTTCAGAATTGTAACTACTCTCAAAATATGCACTTTTGTTACAGTAAAAATACTGCAGATTTTATACAACAAATCAAAATATTTCTACACAATACAAGACACCAACAGCAGCTTGCTTGTGACGCGCATGTTAATTAGTATCCATTTTCATATATATATATTTCAATATCATATATATCAATCTGAAGTGTTATCACTATCAAATATATTATACATATCATACCTCTGTAATAATACTACTACGAATAATAAGAAGAATAGGAATAAGAAAAATACTAGTAGAGTACTACATTCTGTCTGGGCGCAGAGGAGCTCCAGCTCCCGATGTATCCGATCGACTGCCAGAACTGAAATTGTGTTTCAAAGCTCCCGGTGTGTTACACTGACACACTACATGCTGCTCCAAAAACGTCCTTTCAGCTTTCCCTCTGCATGTAATTTTAAATGCTCAGAGGTGGTTCATACAAAAATAACCTCTGTTTTATGACGTGTGTTGGTTTAGACTTAACAGCAGCTCCAGGTGGTGACACAAATACATTTCCGGACATTTTAACAGGTTTTAACAGGTCTGATTAACTGTTTAAACCCTCTGATTGTGTGCAGAGATAACGAGCAGCGTCATTTTCCTGCAGGATAAAACAAGAAACAATGACAAACTGGAGGTTGACACACTGTTTCTGCTGTTGTTGTTGAACAGAAACATGCACAAACGTCTAAAAATGTCTAGTTAATATGGGAGATGTACCGACATTGCAGATGGCCCAGAGCAATAAACAACAATGGAGGGAGGAGCGTGTTTAGTGAGAATCCCCAGCATGAGTAATGGGTTTGTCATACGTGATGAACAGATATTTCGTCGCGTCAGTGTGCAGAGTGGAGACGTATTTTATTACGAGCTTCAGAAATGTGACAAAGACAATTGAGCCATGGTGGGCGATCAATAAGTTCCTTGGAGGATGAAAAAGAGATCATTCTGCCTGAAACAGAATTAGGGCAATAAGCGGAGTCATTGTGGGTGTTCGGACGGAGCAAACGTCATCCTGACTGCTGCTGCAACAGAGCTCAGGAAGCCATTCGAGCTCAACGGGTGGCATCATGTTCCAGGAAATAGTCCCGTCCCATCTCAGCGTCTGTGCAACAATACCCAATATAGATCTTATGTATGTGAACTTGTTAATGATGAGCGCTGTGTCATCGTTGGACATGAAGCAGCATTTTACTCACACCCTGTAGAATAGGTGACGTATGTTTCTTGCGAGGAGATAAAACCTGTATGATGAATCAAAAAGCTCCGTCCCAAATCACTTGACACAGTCGCTGTAAAACTGTAAAACTGTAAAACTCCACTTATACCGATCATTCTGAATCATGCAAACAAACAACGATTATTTTTACTTTATAATTAGTCGATTTTATAATCCCCTCCACAGCTGGAGCCAATCAGTCAATAGTAACCGGTTTACTAACAAGTCCACTTTGCAAACAAAGAAACCTACTGCACGGCAACATTACTGGGACCGAATCGGTTAGCTAAGGGACTGGGACAGATACAACGTCACTGTCGCTTCCTAAAATTAAATAAATAAATAAATAAAAGTAAAATAAAATTCACAAAACGAGATGTTTTATAATATAATAAACAACTGATACATAAGTAATCTGAACGGGAAATGTAAATTCAATTAAATAAATGTGGTTAGAGTTTAATTTGCCCCATCCTGGACTGCGTTCATGTGTTTGTACTTTCTGAACCACATAGTCGAGTAACACATCACCAAAAGAAACTGTAGACACAAGATTATTTCATTCTTTACTCTTGAGTAAGGACGACGCTGGTAATCTCCCAGGTGGGTTACGTATCCACGGACTAAATTTCTGCTGACATTCTGGCAGCAAATAGAGTTGTAGGCTCTTACTGTCTGTCGGCTGGAGTTTGGACTCTTTCCTCCTGCTCTTTCCACTGTCATGTTCGTTGCCAGTACAGCTGGACAGAGTCAGTCCTCCGGGACAAACATGCGTGTTCAACAACATAACGCAAACATATGGGGTGAGCTGTCCCCCAAAATACTGATAAACCAGCGTGTTCATGGACCGCAAATCTGTGCGAAGCAGTTTCATCCGCAAACACACATTAAACCCACGGATGCGCACACATTTCCAAACTGTAATTAGTCCACGCTCACATTTCAGCTGGGAAGAGATAGAACGCAGCGGGGAGGACGAGTTCCAGTGAAAGAGAATGATAAATGAAGGATTGAAAGAGCTGCAGCTGGACCCTGAGGTTACCAGTGTGAACGGCTACTACTGGTTTGCTCATTCCGCACAGCTACATGTCTCCTAATAAACATCACATGGGCACTTTGGGCCAGCGGGTGCAGATTAAGCCGGAGCTGTTAGCTCTTTAAAGACTGCTCACTGCTGCAGACAGCCAAGAAGCTATTTAAAGAGGAGCTGGGAGAATTGGAGAAGGTAGTGAAGGGAGGACGATGGACAGGGAAAGTTTCCCAGGCTGATTTATGTCCCTCAATCAAAGTAATAACAATAAACTGTCAGCTAACTTGCCAGTTGGATATGTAATTTATGGACCTGTGATGCCAATAACCCGTATGTATGTCTCCCCTGTTCCTCCCTCCTCCTCCTTTCATCCACACAGAGCTGCCCAGCAGTCCAGGCGGTCAGTTCACATTTCGCCCTCTGCCCCCACCACCGCCGCCGCCCCACGCCTGCACCTGCGCCCGCCCGGCGCCTTACACTCAAGTCAGCCTGCAGCGGAAGACAATGCCGCCACGGTGCCACCAGGCCAGTCAGGGCGTGCAGGGGGCCGACACCGGTTCCAGCGTCGACCAGACGCAGCTTCACAACAGCTGGGTGCTCAACAGCAACATTCCCCTAGAGACCAGGTAAGAGATGGCGACAGAGAAACACAGCGCCGATGATCATTTGACCTGAGAAAAAGTTGTATTTGGGCTGTTAGAACTGTGGACATGTCATTTCACAGGAAAAGTCTTCAAATGAAGCGTATCTTCAAGGCAAACCACCCTTCTTCACCATAATGTCTCCTGATTAAAGACGTGTCTTTAATCTCACAAATGAGGATCATTAGATTAAAGAAAATTCTTTCATCAGGACTGAATTGGCAAACTTCCACACATTCAGTGAAGAATCATTAAGGACGAGCGTGGAACTAAAGGATTTGTTTGGATGGACGTGTTTTTGAACGTGCAGAGCGAACTGGAACACTACACAAGCCTCTCGGGCGTTATTACAGGACTGTGCACGCTATCAAAGTCAGAACTCATCAGGCTTTTTTTGTGTTCATGACAATCTCTCACTCCTCCATCTACGTTGAGACTTCCAGACTCACATTCCACCGCCAGCCATGGTACCTGAAAACATGCATCCGCTGGAATTTCAAAGCATCAAAGCGCATGACCCGTTAGCCTGCTGCATATCTTACAATTGTTCAGAGAAATATAAAGTAGACTCTCATTTGTGCGGCTGCGAGGGGAGAAGAGGCATCACGGTCCACAAAGAATACGTTTGCATGTTTAATGAGTTGCCTTTGTGGCAGCTGAATTCTAGTTTTCTGAGGGCAGGATTGGCAGGCTGCCACGCCACAAGAAATGTTAATAAGTTATGCATTAGGCAATAATTAGATCTTACCTAATTTAAAGTGAAGACAGAATAAAATTAGATCCAGTGACAATTTAAATTAATGCTTTGCAAGACATGAGTATCAATGTAGGAGACTTGTCAGAAGTGCGTAGTAATTATATCACCTATCAGCGTGCGTGCCTGTGCCTGCCTGTGCGTGTGCCAGAGCGGTAGGAAATCTTTCGCTAGAATTGAGATCACAATTCTTTCTTCGCAGTGAAATCAGTGTATGGTTCCAGGACCACACTGAAAACATGTTCATGTTTCCTCCAGTTGGAAATGTGTGGGTTCTTGCCTTGTGCAGACTCATCATGTTACTCTGTGGTGACGTTGAAGGTGATTGTACAGACTTGGGGCGTTAGCTTGCAGATGATTTAAGTCTCATCATCAGCCTAAAAACAAAATATTTTCCAATCCGCCGATGTTTTTCTCGTCACTATTCCATTTTTGCATATATTCCTCCCGAACACTGACGTTCACTTGAGACACAGCTCACAGTCACTCTGCGGCTGTTGTGTTTTTGTGCTGCAGCCCATGAAATGAAACGGCAGAATTGTCATTTAGAAACATCACTTCATGTCTTACCAAACAAAGATGCAACCAGAAATACAGGAAATACATCACTGGGTGTACACCTTTAAAAAAATAAATATTAATATTCATACGCAGTCACTCAGACCTCGATCCCTTCTAGTTTTTGGAGGAACTTGTATTTCACTGGTATTTGATTCTCAACTTCCTCCCTCTTCCGCACGTATCTTGTGATTTCATATTTACTTCGTACCTTGCTGTTGCTATCGCAGACATCTCCCAGATTACACATTTATCAAGTATTTACAAACTCGGCATGTGAGATCACGCCAACGGAATTTTAAGTGATATTATGACCTTAATAAAAACTGGCAGAAAATTGGTCACGTCTTGTTGTCAAGCACACTTCCATTCTCCTCGACGTGTACGTGAGGAATCTGTATTGAAATGTATTGACGATGTGTCAGCGGAGATTAAGATCGTTTGAAGTGTGCATAGATCTCCTTTTCAGTCTGTTATGTTTCTGGAGAGGCCGGCACCAGCGAGTGGAAGGGCGCAGATATGGATCTTCAATATATCTGACTGGGTCTCACACTGGGTGTGTTAAGAGGTGTAACAAATGTTGAGATTATAATAAATTGACTTCTCCTTCCTCTTATCGCTTAAACATGAGACTGCTTGAATTGCACAGCTAAAACTTCTATACACACGCACACACACACACACACACACAGAGCTACTGAGCATCTGCATACCCTGTTTTCCTCACCCACATTCATTCGCTGAGATGCAGGTAAGAAGCAGCCCCTGGGCCATAGATTCCAGCCTCCTGGAGAGCGGCAACTTTCATTTTCTTCCTGTCTCGGGGGAAATCTGGCCTGTGATATGAATTCGGAGCTACCTGGGCGTCGCCCCTGGATATTGTCTGAGAAGATCAAAGCGGCAGCGCCAGGAAGAGCATTTTTAAAAGTGCCGCACAAGAAGAACAAAGATCCATCTATGTGCCTTGACACATTTCTCCAGCTGGATCCTGATCCTTTTTGCACTAATCCACCTTCAGTGGAGCAGGAGCGGCACCATGGTGAACCGCTTCCAAAGAAACAGCCCATCGGTGTTTTTTTTTGTGTACGCTTGTCTTCTCAGGGCATCGCCAGGCTCCGTTTGTATCTGTGTGCGCGTACCTGTCCCAAGTTTATCTCCTTTCCGAGTTGAACTTCCATTGAACCTGATGTGACTACGCCGTGTGCAGCCTCCTGTGCCGCTTCTCCCCCCCGTGTGAGTCACAGCCTTCAGCTGACTCTGGATGGGTGAATGGGGAGAGCGAGAGAGATGGTGAAGGATGGATGTCATCTGGTTCTCATGTTAAACAGCCCCAGGGCCACAATAAAGACATGCAGACGAGAGAAACAAAGAAAGATGATGAGTGGCAGATTGAAAAACATTTGTTCGTTTCATTCAGCTGTCTTTGATTTATGTCTGTGTTCCCTCTTTATTCACTAAATAACAGTAT
>JBBMJM010000015.1:4207620-4221599 GCA_037832705.1 Centriscus cristatus | reverse complement strand
TGTGTGTGCGCGCGCGCGCGCGCGCGCGCGTGTGTGTGTGTGTGTGTGTGTGTGTGTGTGTGTGTGTGTGTGTGTGTTATCCTCAACTAAATCAGATAACGCTCCATAAATGATGTATCAACTGCAGTTCAGGCTCACTGAAAACTCCCTTCATCACACTACAGTTTGATTTGTTGACGTGTTATTATTTACTCTATTCATTTATTTCATTTCAGAAACCTTTTTCTTCTCTTGCATGTTCTCTCCTTCAGACACAATGAGGTCCATCAGCACCAGTTGTGTCACAGGCGCTGCTGGATTGCTCAAGTGATCAGCTGAGAGAAACAGCGCCCCCCACTGCGCACCTGGGACACAGGTGACGTCATGGATTACAACACACACACACACACACACCGCCCCTTAGCACTCCAAAACATATCATTTCCATCATAAATACTCTTTGGCAAGAAGATGGGAGAGCAAATGGGGAGAAAAGTCTGTAGGTATGTATAGGTATGTATACCGGTAGGTGTTTGTAGGGTGTATATGGTGAATGTAGGTTGGGTGTGGGTTGTGTACGCTGGTTGTAGGGTGTATATGGTGGATGCAGGTTCAGCGTAGAGTGTATATGGTGGATGTAGGCTGGGTGTCCAGTGTATGGGGTGGATGTAGGTTGGGTGAAGGGTGTATACATGGATGTAGGCTGTATATGGTGGATGTAGGTTGGGTGTAGGGTGTATATGGTGGATGTAGGTTTGGTGTAGGTTGTATATGTTGGATGTAGGTTGGGTGTCCGGTGTATGGAGTGTATGTAGGTTGGGTGTATAGGGTGTATACATGGATGTAGGTTGTATATCGTTGATGTAGGTTGGGTGTAGGTTGTATATGGTAGATGTAGGTTGGGTGTCCGGTGTATGTAGGTTGGGTGTCTGGTGTATACATGGATGTAGGTTGTATAAGGTGGATGTAGGATGGGTGTAGGTAGTATAAGGTGGTTGTAGGTTGGTTGTAGGGTATATGCAGTGGATGTAGGTTGGGTGTAGGGTGTATATGGTGGATGTAGAGTGTATGCAGTGGATATAGGTTGGGTGTATGGGTGTATGCAGTGGATGTAGGTTGTATATGGTGGATGTAGGTTGGGTGTAGGTTGTATATGGTGGATGTAGGTTGGGTGTAGGGTGTATATGGTGGATGTAGGGTGCATGCAGTGGATGTAGGTTGGGTGTAGGGTGTATGTAGGTTGGTTGTGGGTGTAGCGTTTACGGTGTGTCATCTACTCCTGTCATCAACACTGAATCAAATGTTTCATACAAATCTGCAGTCATATATTTTGACATATATCAAACTGTACAGTCACCAAACATCATCTTCATCATCTGTAATCTGTGCAGCCCAGTGAACACAGAAGAGCCTGGTGTTCTAAGAACACCTGCTCACTGGTTTATACATCATGTCTTTTTTTTTTTCCTTTTTTTTCCGTTTTCTTACATTTTCGTTTTCCTACCTTTTCATACATCATGTCTTTATTGTGAATGGAAGAGACCACACAAGAATCTTTAGACATTGTGTTGGTGACTTTAAAAGCTCTATAAATGAAGAAAATCATGATATGTGTTGGGTCTGTTTTTTTTTCTCCTAGTTTTTATATTACACAGTAAAAGACCTATTACATCAAAGACATTTCTGTACAATGTTCAATGGTTTAAAACATAATGTCAAAATAGATGCTAGACTCCGCAGAAGCCACCATAATGCAGTCTCGTACCAGTCCCTCGTGGTGAATCTACTGGTCAATCTATGTTCCTACCCTCACCTATGGTCATGAACTCTGGATCATGACAGAAGAACAAGATCTTGGATACAAGCTGCTGAAATGAGTTTCTTTCTTGGGGTGGCGGGGTGCTCCCTTAGAGATAGGGTGAGGAGCTCTGTCACCTGGGAGGAAGTCGGAGTAGAGCTGCTGGTCCTTCACATCGAGAGGAGCCAGCTGAGGTGGTTCAGGCCTCTGTATAGGATGCCCCCTATACGCCTCCCGAGGGAGGCATGTCCCACTGGGAGGAGATCCCGGGGAAGACCCAGGACACACTGGAGTGACTATGTCACTGGGCTGGCCTGGGAATGCCTTGGGGTCCTCCCGGAAGAGCTGGAGGGGGTGTCTGGGGAGAGGGAATTCAGGACGTCCCTTCTCAGACTTCTGTCCCAGCGACCTGGACAGTGAAGTGGAAGAAAATGGATGGATGCTGGTCTTTTTCTTTTAACTGTTTACTTACTTGCAGGAGAAAACTACCACTCAGACGCACTAAGGAAACTCAGTGATTGTGTGTTCAGTATTAATTGACAATAGTGAACAAAGGGATGCAAAGCACCCTCCGCTTCGTCTTAAGTGGTTCTTTGGCCTCACGTCGCTCCTTATAATGTTTAACACACAACTATCCATTGATTAATCGGCTTATATGTCATCATTTGCCAAAGAACCCGAAACGGGATCGCTTAAATGTTGATGCATTATACAAGCCCCAACTCACATTGAGTGGTTCTTCACCCTCACGTAGCTCCTTAACACCATTTAACTCACACCAGTGCACAGCACTGGACTCGGCAAAATTATTTTACTCTCCAAACAAGTTGAAAGAAATGTAAAAATGATTCATTTTGTTTGTTTTCCTCATCAAATGTCCAGTTGTTGTTACTGCTGATGGCTTTTTAATGTTTCCACTGTAACAGGTTGTCCTGTGGCTGGATAAAAGAAACGTTACCAATGAGCCCAACTACAATGAGGGTTAAACGGTTTTAACACCCAGCTGCCAGCCAATCAGAGAAGAGCATTCACCCAGACCATGGTATTGTAAGTATGGTTGCACACTTTAACACCATTGCTACAATACATTCACCCGAGAATTCTTTGGAGTGTCATAATTTCACAACTATTTGCGCAGTAAACATTGAAAAGTCACTGAAAGCTGTTGCACTTGGTTCCTCTACCTGGTGTTGTTAGAGGAGAAAACCTACAACGACTACAAGAAGAAAACGTTGATCAGCTTCTCAAAGTTGGTTCTCATAGTCAAGTTGCTGTCATTATGGTAATGACTTGCTGGCTTCTGGCAACAGAGGAAATGGGATTACCGTAATGACAGCCACATGGCTGCTTTCAACTTTCAAGGAACCAGTTGATGTTTTGTCTTTCTTCCACCAGGTAGGGGACCTGAGTGCAACTTCTCAGCTTTTAGGAACCGTTGTCATTTTCTGATAGCACAAATATTCTCTTATTACAGTTATGGTACTCCTAAGTATGTTAGCGCGAATGTAGCGCGGGATATGCTGTCGGTGTTCAAGGGGTTAGTATCTATTATAAAAGTAGATAGCACAGTACTAATACATACCTGAATATAAACCATCGTGATGGGAGTTGACCATCAAAGTTGACATAGAAAAAATACAAACATCTGCAAACAAATATTACACAAAGGTACTTTCCCAGCACTGAGTATACACACACCATGTGACTGAATCCCCATGTCTTTGCCACACGCAGGTGATGAGGACCAGACCTCTGGGTGCTTCCATCATGTCTGTGACCTCCCTCCTCAGCTCTCAGCTCAACAAAGTCACAAGTGGGATGGGCCACGGAGCTCCGCCCACGCCACTGTCACAGCGATGATCACGCGCTCCCATTGGCTCCTGTCTGCAAACACGTCACAATCATGATTAGAATTGATGATCGGACGGTCTGATTTCATTGTCTAGCAACGGGGACTGCTGAAAAAAATCTGCTGAATTTGGACGTTCGTCTGATTTTGTCATCAAAAATGGTAAGTGGGCTTTGATTTTACTTTTCTCTGTGGCCGATACCGACACGCGTTTCCTTCGTGTGCGCTCGGAGGCAGGGCCAACGGCTATGGCCAAGGCAGGGGTCGGGAAATCACAGATTTAAAGGAAAAGTTTAGCCGCTGCTATCATTTGACAAAGCTAATGCTAACGCTGGTTGGCTCAGACATGGCCGCTCGGGCCTGTAAGCTAACGTGTGTAGCCAGAGTGGAGATGCGGCGCATACCCGGTTTGTTTACCGCGGCTGGTAAAGTTGCGGTGAATGCATTTCTTCATCCCATATCCGTTCCCGTATGTCCACTCATCTGAAGGAGCCGTCGTTTGTTGGCTAACATTATCCGTAGTATTTCCATATCGTCGGTAGCCATGCGCAGTCAGGCTGCCAAAATAAACCCAGCGGGTGAGTATGTGTCGCACCAAAGTCCCGTATGTAACATTTTCTGCGCGTCTATCTGCTTCTGTCGCTGATGCAAAATGTTCTAAACTCTGAGCAGTAACGATTTCAATCCAGCTGCGAAACTTTCACGGCACTTTGCGCTTAAATATCCACAATTTCTCACACATAGTGACAATTCTGCACTTTTAACTTGCAGATTGTAACACGTGGAGGTGTTT
The DNA here is from genome assembly GCA_037832705.1 of Centriscus cristatus. Lineage (NCBI taxonomy): Eukaryota > Metazoa > Chordata > Actinopteri > Syngnathiformes > Centriscidae > Centriscus > Centriscus cristatus. Next base: position 4,217,180 of record JBBMJM010000015.1, on the reverse strand, counting down.
TTCTTCCGTAGGCAGTCTGTTCTGAAGTAAATAGTTCTGATAACATCACTGTTTTCTAGTGAAATCTGCTTTAACTTGGCAGCAACGTCAGCTATGAACTCAACATTAGCCTTAGCTTGATCGAGTCAAAATAAATGTACCACAATGTGAACCACGATATTGCTCCAGTGATGTGTTATTAACGTTTCACTGGTATTTTGTTATTCCAGCTGTTTGCATTAGATTGTTATATTTGATCACGTTCTTATACGCTATGTGTTGCTGCATGATGGAATGTTGAATGCGCTATCATTGCTGGTGTTTACAAATGCTCCCCCATGACCAAAATCATATAATAGATAATAAATGCTGAATCTACAGTTTCTATCTCATGTTACAGGGACAGGTCAGTGATGTTAGTTAGAGACCAAGACTGATGATTGTGAATGGGATTGTTTTGTGTTTGCATGTCTCAACGTTCCATGAGCTGTTATGGATAGGTAACAAAGGAAAACTGTATTTGGCTGAACAACTTTACCAACAGGAGCTCAGTGGACGACTCACAGCACACAAAGGCATTGTGGATAATCTGTATATATATTCTCAACTTTCAAAAGATTTCACACGCTCAAGAACATCACATCTCAAATGTCTCTCAGTGCAAAAAATCTCAAAGAAATATGATTATATGGTTTCAACGCTATATTTTCCAATGTTATTCCCATTCTTTGACATAGACTCTTTAAGGTGCAATTTGACAAAAGTATGTTGTATGTATCATTTTTTTTTTTTAAATGCAATGCTTTGGTTTCTCCACAGCCTCGTGACCCAGCGGGGTGACAGGTGCACTGACACAGGATGTGCAGATACACAGTTGTCACAGTTGTGACCAGAAGAAATATGGAGGTTTCGCTGTGATCTGCATGGCTGCGCCGTTTCCCTCCAGCACCATCATGGATGCATGGTCACAGAGGCGAGGACTGCAGACTGTAAGTACCTCAACAATCACATTCCAGTGTGAGCCAAAGTTTATGACACTGATTTGTGCAAATTCACTTAAATGAAACCAGAGAACAGATTTGCTGTGTTAATTATTGATAATGTGGAAATCACAAACATTTGGGTGTTTTGATCATTGTCATTGTTTGTATCAATAACTGTCAATTTTATTAAATTGTGAAAAGGGCTTTTTTGTAATAACATACACAACCTGTGATTTCTAAAGTGAATACTGTTTATTTGGGGTTAGAAAAGTTTCTAACCCCACTCATGGGGTTTGTCTTTCAGATGAACCTGAGGTCAGTGTTCACAGCAGAACAGCAGAGAATCCTGGAGCGCTACTATGAGAATGGGATGACCAACCAGAGCAAAGCCTGCTTCCAGCTAATCCTGCAGTGTGCTCAGGAGGCCAAACTGGACTTCAGTGTTGTCCGGGTAGGACCACGTAACCAGCATGTGTGAGATGGGATGAGAGAGAGAAAGTGTGTGTGTCTGTAATGAGATGTGCATGTTCCAGGTAAGATGGTGAGAATGGAGAGAGAGAGAGAGAATGGAGAGAGAGAGAGATGTTCTCTCTCAGCATCACTGTATAATGCTTTACACAGTATTAACGAGACTCTGTTTTTTTCTTCCTACAGACATGGGTTGGAAATAAAAGACGTAAGCTTGCCTCCAAGATCGACCAGAATGGCGGCATGTCTCATTCCTTATCCAGCCACGGGATCGCTGGGGGACTTCTGTCCAGTCAAACATTAGCCGCAGGCGCTCTGTCCAGCCCCAGCCTGGTAGCGGGGGCACTGCTGCCTGCTGAAATAGCTGCAGCCCGGAACCTTCCAAGCCGAGTGCACCTTCTTCCTTCATCCTCGACCTTCCCTTCTTTCTCCTCTTCATCCTCCTCTCCTTCATCTTCTTCCCCCGTCAGCAGTGGCAGTAACCACAACAACAACAATAATGATGTCATACTCACTGGGATCTACTCCCTCAACTCCGTCCCTCGCTCCCGACCGAAGGCTGCGGCCCCCCCATCCCAGTCAGAGCCTGAGATCTCAGCTCACCGTGCCTCGTCGCTGATCAACCAGGCGCTGCAGAACCCAAACAGCTTGAGCTCCTCGCCCCTCCATGCCAAGCTTGCGTCACTCTGTCAGAAACTGCCATCCCTCACGTCTGCCTCAGGGCCTGTAGTCCACACTGCTGTCAGGAAGGGGAGTTCGCCCCTCGGGGAGGCAGGGGTGAGTGCAGGAGCAGGGGTGGTACCTCTCAGCTGGACCAGGCAGTACACTACGGCACAGTCTCGCCCTTCGTCCTCGCCCTCTCAGTCACAAACTCAGCTCCAACCCAGACCTCATTCCAATCCTCAATCTCAAACTCCTGCCCCACAGAAGACCTGGGTCGCCCCCCCAGTCCGAAACTCAAGCCCCGCTTCTGAACAGACACCCTGCATCCAGCGGGTCTTTACCTTATCAAACACACTTCGGCCTGGATCGGGATCCACTCAGAAATTCCAGGAGAGTCCTCGTTGGGTGCCTCACACTCTGGACACCAGTCATAACTTCTCCATTGCCATGGAGACCGCAGATGAAGAGGATGAATGGCAAAGGGAAGAGGAACTGTCAAATATGGCTGCTCAGAGTCACGGTCAGCGGGAACAGACGCCACTGTCTGACCCATCAGCAGAGAAAGAAAGCCAAGTGTTTTCCACGACGAGCTCCAAACATCCACCTCATGGGAAATGGTCGCACAGCTCAAGTCTTCAAGGCAGCTACTCCCTCACAGCACAGACCTCACTCACAGGAGAATCCAGCTCACAGGTGAGGCGGGCGTGTCCTGCAGTGGTCAAGTGCATTGAAAGGTAAAACCTGATTCCACCTGTCTTCTTTTGGCAGACTTCAGCCAGCATGTCTGCTGCCCCCTGGGTTATCAGCAACTCCAGAAAGAGAACAGTGAGTCCAAAGAAAACGCAGACACAGACAGGAATGTACTGTATGGCGTTCACTGCTGTCGTCTCCCAAGTCAAACCTTTGATGTGTGTTTCAGCTGCAGGATAGGACCCAGTTCAGTGACGCGGATCTCATTCAACTGAAGCGCTACTGGGACCGAGGCATGACGAGCCTGGGTTCAGTCTGCAAGGAGAAGATCAACGCTGCAGCGAACCAGCTCAGTGTGGACACTGAAATAGTCAAGGTGAGGGAAAAAATCCTGTGGTGTCCTCGATCCTCGAATTTGGCTGTACCACTGGACATAAAGCAGTCACAGGTGTATTTTGATTGATGTGCAATGTAAACGTTATTGTTTGACAACGGTTCATGTTGAAGGACGGGTAGTCGGCGGTGCTTTTACCAAGTTCTGTTGTGTAAGAGGCTCAAATGTGATCAATGGAGGACCTTAGTTATTTTTAGAAAGTGGGAACCTTTGTTGAACAAAGTGAGGAAGGAGGTGAATTGAAACCAGGGCAGATGAGTTAGAGATCAATGAGGACGGTAGTTCAGCCTGCAGACCATCCCTCCTTACATGGAACTTCTGTGGGAATATGACTGTTGAGTTTCTGCACTCCGTCCTATGAGGCTTAGCACTCTCTGTTTTCCCCTCCTGCCTGTCAGACATGGATCAGCAACAGACGGAGGAAGTACCGTCTGATGGGTATTGAAATCCCTCCACCTAAAGGTGGTCCTGCTGTATTTACAAACTCGTCCCCAGGACACGAGTCTCCTGTGGCGTTCAGCCCTGACGACGAGCAGCTCGGAACATCAGACCTGGGAGATCACTTGAATGACGAGGGATCTGTCTGCCTGTCTGAAGGTGACGATGCTGCTCACTCACACCTACACCTGGCTGATGTGTCTGTGTGTCAGCTAACGCAGCGTTCTCTCATCTAGATGGCACCATCGACTCGCACAATACAGATGAAGATGGAACCGACGTGACTGTTGCAGCTCCACTGACTAACAACGTGGTACCTCGTGATTTATCGTATACTGCAGAACAACCGAGTTAAAAATAGCCTCAGAGGAATCGGTCTGAAATAACAATTGTTGATAGTCTCAGTCTGATATTGCGTATATTACGTAAGTACACATCCTTGATTTGTACTTAGGCGTTAGTCTCTGTTTTTGATCTGCAATGATTCCTGCTGCGGTGCTTTGATTTGTCTGTTTTTCTTCGTTTACTTTGAACAACAATGACTGAAAGTGAGTGGATCTTTTTTTTACTCTAGCAACTACAAAAAGATCATTATAATGTTCTGCTCACAAATCACTTTGGATTTTTTTTGTATTTTCTGATACGTCGTATCGTGATCTGTAGTTACGTTTCAGCAGAGATGCAGGTCATGCCGCACTCGACACCATAGGCCGATGCAGGCCACGTGTCATAGATACTCCACTGATTTGTCACAAAAGCATAAATTCGACTTTACATAGCACAAGACTCAAAAAATATTTACAGGAAGAGCACCGTTCATGGATTAATCTAATCAAAACCAGTGGAATTATTGTTTCATTCCTCTCTTTTTAAAATCAGAAGGTCGAAGTCATCGATGAGGACGATAATGAGGAGGAGGAGGAGGACGGGGATAATGGTGGAGAAATAATGGCCTCAGACCTCGAGCAAATGCAGAGCCTGCTGGAATTTAAGGTGAAGTCCCAAACCCCAACCAGACTGCTGTTAGAAAGAGCTACGGTTCTAAAGGACTGTCTGTCTGCTTTCAATCCTTTCAGCATGAAGAAGTGCAGTTCTTGGAGAACGAGCTAGAGAACCAAAAACTCAGATACTTGGAGCTGGAAAGCTTCGCAAAGAGCCTGCTCAACGCCGTGAGGAATAATGATCTGGAGAAACAGCAGGTACCGTTTTCCCTTAGTCTCACCAGTGCATCCACTTCAAGTTCAATACGGAATGTGTAACCTTAAGTCTGCTGGTGTGTGTGCAGGAACTTATCGCCGCTCTACCTCAGCCCTCAGACCAGGATTGGGACATGACTGCAGACAGAGGAACACTGCCTGATGTAGTAAGAGAGGAAAAATCCTTCGACCACAATGAAACCCCAACGCCTGGCGTGAGTGGTGTCGACCCAACACTGCCACCGGCCAACAAAGACTTCCCAAAGGTCACACTCAAAGACGACGGTTCTACCACTGAAGCTGCAGAGCCCTCTGCATCAGAGGAGCAACTGCCAGGAGCAGTCGAAGGACAGGAGTGACTCTCATCAACGTGTTCACCTGCTCGTACCGATCTTACCAGGGGTCAGACACAATCCTGCTTCCAGACGAGAGCTCCGGAAATAGCATAAACTCCTGATAAAGTCCTGTTCCACGCCCAGTGCCTGTGGATGGATGCTAGCAATGCCTTTTTTTACTGCATATCATTCGCCTTGCTCTGATCCAGTCTAGAGAAAATAATAAAAGACCTAACTTATGTATGTCTACGACTGTTTTTCCAAACACAAGCTGTTGAAATTCATATTATGGTTCATACTGTCAACAGGATGTCTTCATCATGCTGCAGTCGCATTTCTGCATCAGGTTGGACCTCGCAGTGTAATATCAAACATGATGTCCAGTGAGTTTTAACGTCACATCTGAGTTTCAGTCATGTTTAAATTGTGTATTGACTGAGCGGAGCTGTGACCGTGATGTGGAATAGATTGTATATGTTTTTCATCACACTGAGTTTGTTGTGTAGGAGCGAAACAGCTGGAGGGAAAGTGGATGTGCTTTAAGCCTCTTATTTTCATTTGGACAAGAGATGGATCAGCTTATGAAACTGGCTTTAAAGCATTCCCCCATACTCTCAAAGATCCGTTTCTCATTTACTACTTTTCTAAATTAAGCCTGTCTTTCCATAAATAGAATCGTTTGTTGCAATAGCAATGCTCATTTATACCCCGCCCCCCATTTCAACTTTTATTTTAACAAATGTCACCGGATCCACGACTGTCTCTCACACACAACGTCACACAGCGCCCACCCTCAGCCCCCCCAGGCCCCCTTCCCTCCACGTCATGGCCACATCCGCCGCTTCGGTTTGAACAGGGGAAATCCTTAACTGAGTTGCGTCATAAATACGTCAATAAACTCTCATTCACTGGCGATCAGGTACCACGGTAGCCGCCATATTCGCATCTATGGCCGGGTAGCGGTGCTGTCGCTGAGCGTATGGTCCAGGCATCCACGGCAAGTGTTCCTGCACTGATCCCCCGACCCAATCCGTTCATCTGTCCGCCAACACAGTCTCCGTCTGACCATCAGAGCAGAGAGCCGGACTTCCACTAAGAGGAATACATGCAACGTGGAGCGGGGGTCTAGGTGGACTACGATGCCTTAGACTTTGGAGAGCAATCCTGGCACAAGATGGAGGTAAACAGCGTTAGTAGTGAGGTGAGTTCATAAACCGCCGGTTTACAATACGGATTCGCCTGCTCCGGTGTCGCCCCGTTAAGTTAGCTTGTCCGGGCTAAAAGCTGGAATTAGCGTCACGACCTGGAGCGCTCCGTGATGCATGCTAACGCGCTAGCTAATGCTAACAGCTGGTAAGATGTTTATTTTTGTTGCACCTCGGGTTTATTCATCTGAAAACGATATGTCCGCGCTGTCCCCGACACCGCATACGTGTTCGTGGATGTCGGGGAGTTTTTGTCGTGACACGCCGTCTCATTTTGGGTTTTGTTGTTATTTACACTTCTCTAGATGTGTTCGCTTCAGAGCTAGCATAGCTCACGTAGCATTAGCGTGTGGTTAGCTTGCATAGTGACAACTTGCTGCCTTGAAACTTAGGAGACAAGTTTATATCTGGAGTTCTGTTAAATACCAAACTATGCAAGGATTTAACGACGTTATCCACAGCAACACATTGCACAACGTCTCCGTCTTTTTGGCAAAGTTTAGACACCTGAGAGCCGGCGTGTGATATTGGAATGGAAGTAATTGATTTATTAGCTTTAAAGTACGCGGTCATTAACTAAGAAGATAGCGCAGTCATGTCTGCATCCATGGTTACAACTGCTGTAACAATTGCTGACTGTTTACTTGGTTAAAATAGAACAACATGAGAGGAATGTTACAAGTAGTTATACTGATGTTGTAATTTCACATATGATCACCAGACCTTAAGTAAATAACACTGAAGTGTCCTTTAAACGCTGCTTTGAGGTGTGTTTTTCACGCTCCGCCAACAGAACCTAACGTCTGAACCCCCACCATCTGTGGGATTCTTCAGTGTTTTCGCATTTAACCTCCAAACGGTTCCTGTCTGATTGCATTGCGACACAAACACACATGACACACACACACACACACACACACACCTCTGACCCAGTGCCTTTTATCTAAATTCATTCAGAAGACTTCTGATAAACCCGGAGTTCTGTAGGTGGCAGCGCTGATTCATATTATGTACATAAGTTCTTATAATGCATTTCACCTCTTGCTACAAATAAACACATTAACCTGCCGTTCACAGATTGAGACGGCATGAACGCTGCCATGGTAGAAGAAGCACTGAAGTAAACATGAAGATTAACCACTTAACTTGGCTAGCTGCTTAATCCACTTTGTGAGTTTTGGACTGAATCACAGTTCTTATAGCAAGCAATTTGCGATACGTTACAGTATAATATGTGTTTTCAATTGGCTGTGTGAAAGGCTTTTCGTGTAGGCTGCAATGTGATGAGCCACAGCAAAAGGTGGGAGTGAAGACTACATGTGTGAATTATGGCACAAGCTGTGCCCTGGCTTTACTTAGCCTGGATGCTATGTACGCACTTTGACATTGCTGCGTTCTATCTCGACCTATGTGAAAGGTGATGTTACAATTTTGGAAAGTGGTTGTGTTGGATTTTTTTTGTTCTGTGAATGTATTTGAGTATATGCCGGTGGCTCCACCCACTGAGTGGGCTAGCGTAGCACTATGACTCATCCCCTCTTCAGAGGCTTGATGGAATTCAACACACACAAACACACTGGACTGAACACAGCATGGAGCCATGGAGCTTCAGCTCACAAATGAAATATGCAGCCCTTGACAGCATTCAAACAGTCTGCTTAATGACCTGATTTACATGCATATACGGGGATTTAAGACGGCCCTTTGTTGAGAATAAAATAACAATGTTAGGCTATTTGAACAAAAGAGGAAAGGGGTTTTATTGTTACACTGAGAAAAAACAAAGAACGCTTCTTTCATGTACAAGAAAAAAGAGAAGCATCTTGCCACCACCAGCAGGCAGAAGAACCAGTTATTGTCTAGACTGGAAGCTGACAGTATCCCCAGCAAACATCAGAAGTCATTCAGACATGTTGTTTTTTTCCACTGACAAGGGATTAAGCTGGAATGATCATAGTGGAGGGTTTTACGGGGATGGGATGAGAGCTGGGCAGCTGGACGGGCTCATAGTATGGACCACATACTGTTTGACAAAAAATAAAGCTTTAAGTTGGAAAAAAAATCCTGCACCCTTACTGCATCTGACTCATCGATATCATCAGTTGATTCGTCCATCATCTGCGTGGGCGTGCAGCAGCTGCAGTCATCATAGCCCTGTTAGCTGAACGCTGGGCTGCACAAACTGTGTTTTTCATGTGTTTACTGTCGCTGACTCATCTGATGACATTTGTTGTCCTGGCGGCAGGTCAATGGACATCAGATCATGGACGAGCCTATGGAGGAGGGAGAGTCTTACACACACTGTGTAAGTAAAGATTGTCACCTTCCGTCCAGTGTGCAGCCTTGTGTTTGACTTGTTACTGTGCTCATGTAGGATGAAGGGACATATAAGGAGATACCGATCACTCACCATGTGAAGGAGGGCTGTGAGAAAGCTGATCCATCTCAGTTTGAACTGCTCAAAGTCCTCGGTCAGGGTTCTTTTGGCAAGGTGAGGACACAGGCTCAGCCAAATGGTTTGACCGCTTGTGTTTGTATACCATCAACCCTTTCCTCTTTTGTCAGGTTTTCCTCGTCAGGAAAATTGTGGGTCCAGATGCTGGTCAGTTATATGCAATGAAAGTTCTAAAAAAGGCATCGTTGAAAGGTATTATGACCCAATTGTCTCTGCACACACTGAAGCGTTTGCTCCTGGGTGTTGAATTTCTCCTACATACGCCTGTTTTGTGTTCTAGTCAGGGACAGAGTTCGCACTAAGATGGAAAGAGACATCTTAGTGGAGGTCAATCATCCCTTCATAGTGAAATTGCACTACGGTAAGAGCCATTACATCACAATGCAGTAGCTTAAGTACAGTATCTGTAAGGGCAATACTGTGTATATCAGATGTATGTTATTGTTATTGTTGTTGTTATTATTATTATTATTATTATTAATAATATCATCCAGCAGTCCTCTGAAACACCTGTTAAGATTGTGTAGCCACATATTCTATGTTATTACACAATTTGAAGCCCTGTAATACTGTTGTGTTTGTGGCTTTTGTCCTTGTATTATTTAGGATGTTTGTATAGGAGCTTCATGTGAAACCCATTTGATTGTCTTTAAGGTAATTTATTGTTTCCTTGCCCCCCACACCTCCCTCAGCCTTTCAGACAGAAGGGAAACTGTATTTAATACTGGACTTTCTCAGGGGAGGGGATGTATTC
>JBBMJM010000015.1:3790560-3802990 GCA_037832705.1 Centriscus cristatus | reverse complement strand
CAGAATCTTCCGTAACGATAATTTCTATGTTGACTAATTCAAGAATCCACACATTTTGCTTTGTAAAGTACGTCTTTTTAAACTGTGACTGATGTGTTGAAAGCATGACTCACCAAAATCTTTTCTTTATGTCACATTTAAAGTGAATATATTATTGCTTGTAGCATTGCAGAATAGCTGTTGATTACAGATGCATTTATTCAAAACTTAAATCAGGATTATTCTGTTTTGTCCTTTCCAAGCTGCATGGAAATGTTTGCAGGCAAGAGGGGGGGGGTTACATCAAGCCCCCCCAGTATCTCTGTTAGCTTCAGCTGTCTGTCTGGGGTTACATTGTGTTGAGCAGTGTTTACATGTTCACAGACTGCTTGCAACAAGCCCTTGAATGGAAGGAGCATATATATCAATGAGACCATCAATATACTCCCACTCGTCCCTCCTTTCAGCATTGTAAAATAGTACAGGGTAGCTTTTTGTGTTTTCCTGAGACCGACGAGCCAAATGATTTCAAAAGCCTGAGGTTCTTATAGAGCCACATATTTTCACTGGTTTGTACAGTCCTGTGAATGTCACCAGGCAAGAGCTGGTACATACAAGAATATCTAGTGTTCTAGTTGCAACTCAGGAAATACAGGAATACTTCACATAGGAATAATTTATGACACACTGTTGGTTTTTCGTTATCATATTCAGGACAAATGTGGTGATGAACTACTCGGAGGTGGAGTCCAAAGTCAGAGAGGCCACCAACGATGACCCCTGGGGACCATCAGGACAGCTGATGAGTGAAATTTCAAGGTAAGTGCACACACAGTTTCGATATGTCGTACTGAAAAATATGTTGAATGAAATGCACCTGCTCAAAGGCTTAAAGGACATCCAAGAACATTTGGGATGCTAAGGAAATCAGAATAGGAAACACAAAAAACTAGGCTCTGATGTTTAGGTTGTAGATCTACGGTTTCTTTAAGTTCTAGGAAGGCAGCCTGCTGGAACTCTGGTCGAATCAACTACTGAAATTTAAATTCCTAATCTTGTCACAATTGAAAGAAAGAAGAAAGAAACACTGATGTTATTCTTTGTGCTTTGAGAGTAAATCTTTGCTTCTCTCTGTGTACATTTTATTCTCCATAGCTGCCTGGTGTGCACTCATAAGTAGACTTGTTCACATGTTGTTTGCAGTACTTCAAACAGGAAACACAAGTGTTACAGGATGCTGGTTGTTCTCTTCACGAATGTTCAGTTTGTGGCGCTCACAATGTTATTTGTCGTTGATTTCAGTGAAGTCAACAAAGGGCAAAGTAACGGAATGATACTGTGCTCTGTCCCCATTTGGTGTCTCTGTGTTTGTGATCAGAGCCACCTTCATGTATGAGCAGTTTCCAGAGGTGATGAACATGTTGTGGACTCGAATGCTGAGGGACAACAAGAAGAACTGGAGAAGAGTCTACAAGGTCTGCTCCGTCCATCAGTCATTATCTACTCTTGAACCAAAACCCATTGAGATTTAAAGCCTTGTTCAAAACACAAATAAAATACGATCACATACTACCAGGGTCCCTCCCAACCTTGTACATCCACAGTGCAATCATCCAATTGAACTCTTTTCCCTGTCCTTTTATAATTGACTTGAATTCCCCCAGAGTTACAAGATGCATCAATTTCAAGTCCCTTTGCACCTCATTTCAGGTTGACGGGGCATGACGTTCCATTAATTAACATTCCAGTGTAAGTGTAAAGTATTGTAAAGCCACCAGTCGTGAAGTATGTCACTTCACATAGAAAAGACGAGGTACTCAGGATCAAATTTTGAATATTGAAACGTGAGGATGTATGTTTTCATTTTATGCCTATGAAAAGAAATCAAGCATTTCGACATTTTTCGTGGTTTCTGATAACTATTGATACATTTTACAAGATTCCACAGCAGCCACCACTCGGGCGGTTTTCTAACTGCGGTCGTGTGTTTTTACACCGCGTGCAGTCGCTGCTGCTGCTGGCTCATCTGGTCAGGAACGGATCGGAGAGAGTCGTCACCAGTGCACGAGAACATCTCTATGACCTCCGGTCACTGGAGAGCTACCACTTTGTAGGTAAGGCTTCATACAAAAGGTCCTTCAATCCATCGTCACTCTGATTTGCACGTTGTGCGTTGATTAGGTGAGGCTCTCATAGGCAGAATGTTAATTAACAAAAGCAGCTTCCATGTGAACTGTAATGAAAGGAGGAGGGTTTTAATCTGTTAATTCCTTAAATCCTTAACCCCTAACGCACGCACGCACACACGCACCGCCACTAAAGCAGCTTTCATTACACTCAACCACTTATGTATTTTAGGCTTGTTTCCTGTAGTTTGTGTGCACGTGCATGCCAGCGTGTGTCCATATACTCAGACTCCTTAAGCAGCACAAGTAATTTACACATGCTCTTCAAAACGAATGTGTGTGCATAGATGAGAATGGGAAGGACCAAGGAGTGAACGTCCGTCAGAAAGTGAAGGAGATGGTGGACTTTGTCCAGGATGATGAGCGGCTGAGGGAAGAAAGGAAAAAGGCAAAGAAGAACAAAGACAAATACATCGGTGTCTCCTCCGACAGTATGGGATACAGAAGTTACTGTAAGTCCACAGCTTCCAGCCCATGTGAACTAACCGCAGGTCACTTGACTGAAACGACATTTTGACTTGTTTCCCTCCAGCCGCAGACAGGTACGACTCTAAAGACAGCCGGGAGCGGTGGGATGACGACTGGGAGAGGAAAGGGCAGTTCCCCTTCAGCGAGAAGTTGGGAGAGATCAGTGACAAGATCGGCAGCACTATTGACGATACCATCAGCAGGTTTAGAAAGAAGGACAGAGACGACTCGCCAGACAGATTTAGGTAAGACCAGTTCTCTGATTGTGATGCTGCCGCTAGTTCTGATCCAGAGAAACAAACGGGTACAACCGATGGAGACGGTTCTTCTCAAAATAATCTTCCACAGTGACAATGAGGAGAGAAGTCGCTCATCTCAAAACGGTAAATCAGGTAAAGAGTTCAAAGACGAAGAAGAGACAGTTACTACCAAGAGTGTGCAGATAGTCCAAGCAACAGAGACAACAGCAACACGGAAGAGGGGCGGCGTCCCATCGAGGAAAGTAGATCTGGGAGCAGCAGCCCAGTACACGGGAGACCAGAGCCCAGCCTCCGTCACCAAACAGGTACCGCTGGGACGGAAGGAGCCTAGATGATGTACAGGCCTTTTCCTGATTGTTTGATTGTATGCTGCTTCTCTCATCCAGCCCCAGTCAGCTGACCCTCAGCCCTCCAGCACCGGCCTAGTCGACCTACTAATGGTGGATTCAGCACCGAGCCAGCCAGCTGCCACAGGTATTACATAACTCCCTTAAAGAAAATCAGTATATTATATGTAGCTCAGTGCAGAACCTTTAAGTCTCCAGAAACAAACTAGTATTCAGTCGACATACACTAATTTGGTATAGATGTTGCACATAATCTAACAAATCAAAATCCCGGAGGTACTAAGCTGCATTTGATGTCTCAGACAGCTCCGCAGCGACCGCAGGACTCGAGTCTGTTTGGAGTCACAGTCCTCAGCTGCTTGTGCTAGTTCAGATTTGGGAGACAGCCGGGGACGCAGTTGATGTATAGGAACTAAGTGCACCAGATGTTTTTGGAGTAGTCCCTGGTGAATGGAGATTGCGGGAGGACGAAACAGATGTTTGGTGGTCTTCTCCACCCATTCGCTGCCACCACCCCTCCTACACAGCTGACACTGAAGGAATGTTAACGATGGCAGACAGGCGCCGCGGTCTCTGGTTTAAAATTGACCCATTTATGGACGTTTGTCATTGCAGATCTGATTGGTGGATTTGCAGACTTCTCCTCATCTGCTGCGTCTGCTGGCCTTTCCCAAGGATCCGGTAATCCCCCCCCCCCATGTGTTTGCATGTGTGTACTATGCTGTCGCAGCCATACTGCTAGAATATTCAGAGGATGCTGTGAGGGAGCCCTGGCCATATGGAGCCTGCTACCTGCTCTGCATAACAAGAACAGACACATATCAACTCCTGTTATGGATGACAAGGAGACAGGGACGGAGGAAGAAGCAGATGGGGGTGGAGGAGATCGGTGGAGCAGTTGAATGAAATGTTAAAACATGTCAGCGTTGGTCTCTGACCCTTGGTGGTTGGTCTTTCTGCAGACGCAACTGTTTTTGCACTTGTGGTGGTTGTAATTATTTACCCAGCTAACACCACCAACAGAAAACGGCCGTTCATTCAGCTACCTGTTCCCACCTGCAGCATCAGGCCCGAGCAGCAACGGAGACTTCGGGGAGTGGAATGCCTTCCCTGGAGGCCAGATGCCAGCATCTGCTCAGTCTGTGGACACTAGTGGAAGTGACCTTTTTGGAGCCATGACAGCAGGTGGTGCCATTGCAGCTGCCCCTGCCCCCGCTGCAGGCTCTGCCTCTTCCTCAGCAGACCTGTTTGACCTGATGGGGCCAACTCAGTCCGTCACCTCGTCCCAGAGCCTCAACTTTAGCATGAGCAGCACACAGAGCTTGAGTACAACAGTCCTGCCACAGTCTCGGTCACAGGTATGCATGATTGCACTTCTACACACTTGCATCTTTATTAATAATTCAATTATGTACGTATCATTACGGCATAACGGTTTCACGCAGTCCATCTCGAGGGAAATACAATCAGTCTACGTAGATAAGAGTTAAGTCAGGGTTAATCAACGCGTAGGTGTGTGTTAAACTGTCTGAAGGCACGGCGCGGGGGTGAAGAACCACCTGACACAAAGCTGAATCCTGTACTCTCCAACAAATTGAAACAAATGTTTTTCTTGTCCATTTTGCTTGTTTTTGGTGAAAATCTGCAGTTGTTACCGCTGACCGCTGCTGTTTAATGTCGCCAGCGTCACAGGTTGTACTGCTGATGGACATCAGAAACGTTCAATGGCGTTTTTTACATTTGATGTGTTTGCGCTGTGTGGACGTCTCCCTGCAGGATTATGAACACGACTGTCCACTCCTGTCCAAGTCCCCCTGGACGTTTACTTGAGAATCTTATCAAGGCGACTGCGGTTTTGCATCGACTGACTCAGCAGCTGACCCACTAGACAGAGCTTCATATCAGGCAGATGTCTGCTGTTGTATTTGTGAGTGGGTCTGTCAGGGTCCTAAAAGCTGAAACCAACCAGGTCACATTCAGGGGGCCGTCGACCCTGGCAGATTCAGATGGATCAGATCAGTCCAAACGTCTGTGTGTTGAGGACAAACCTAAGGACTAAAACATGGACGACAACCTCACCAGATGCTCTCCCCCCGAGACCACACACAAACGTACCCGTTTTCCTGCCATCCACAGACGGAATGACATGAGTTTGAGATACAAAAACATTAAAGAGTCAACAAAAGCGGATGGATGTCGATTGTAGTTCTATGTTAAAAGGGTGATGACCTACTTAAACCAAAGACGACACCCACCACCACCACTCCTTTGGAGTCTGGGTCCTGAAAAGTGTTTATTTTAATCCACCTGGAGAGAGACACCGTCAGGGTTAAGTGGCTCATCTCAACGTGTCTGTCACTGTTAATAATAAACAGAATCATTTCAATACACTGTAATAAGTGCAACTAGCCAGCGTCACCGAGTTGTTCTCTTCACGGTCCAGCCGAGTGCCCCCCGTCACCACCCCGTTCAGTACCAGTAGTCTCGGTATTTGAGAGAGGAACCAGGTTCCAGGTTCTATCGCCAGTGGAAATCCAGGACAATCTGAGTGGAGCTGGAAGCGTGGTGGAATAGGCCCTTCAGAAGCGTAGACGACATCTCTCAGGTGTGATTGTCCTCTCCAGCCCCTGCAGAACATGGGGGGTCCTCTGCAGCCGCTGCCTTCCCAGCCCCTCCAGCAGGCAGGGTCTCCTCAGGATGCTGCAGCCAAAGCGTCTCTCCCCTCCACCTGGTCCGACCACTCTGTGAACATCAGCCTGGACTTCCTAGGCCCAGGCATGCAGGCCCCCAAGCCGAGCCAGCCCAGCCTCAACACCCTCCAGCAAGGTGAGACAAAGGTGGGAGGGGGGTGGGTGAGACTCCCGATTGTAACATGTAACTGATGTCTTGTGATTCCAGGCAACCAGACGTCTGCTAACATGCTCCCCCAAGGCTTCGCCGCGATGAGCCTGAGTCCCCAGACTGTCAGAGCACCCATGAATCCCATGATGCTCCCTGGTGCCGGGATGGGGATGGTACCCAACCAGGGCGTGATGGGCATGGGCATGATGGGGATGCCACATGGGGGCATGACCATGGCGATGCCTGGCGGCATGGGGACGGGGATGGGGATGAACCCTGGAATGGTTCAGCAGCCCAAACATGACGCCTTTGCAGACTTTGGCAACTTTGGAAAGTGATGGAAGAGGAAGAGAAACCCAGAGGAGCGATATCCCCTCTGTGTGGACGTCCATCGGTGAAGGAACCTTACGAGCTGCAAACAAAGAGTACTTGAATAATTTCAACTATCACCTTACCAACGCCTTGCAGTCTGTATTTAAGGTGTGTGTGTGTGTGTGTGTGTGAGTTCGGGTGGTGGTCCGGCAGACACACTGGTTCTCAGTGCCTTGTTCATTATCAGTATGTGTTCTGCCCAGAGAATGTCGTGCTTTTATAACCTCAATCAAGTGAAATCACATGAATAGCAAATATGTAAATATACATACATACATATCTATATGCATATATATCTGTAGCTGCATCATTTTTTCAGATGCCTTCAATAACTTTCTCGAATGAGTTTGGATAACATGATCAACCATCTCTAACTCCCTGATGTACATGTTACCTCTGGTTTGCCCTCGTTCTTCCTTTGGCCTGTACGTCTACAGACCAAATGTGGTGTGATTGGAACGCACGCAGCCTCAGTTTGAGGCCCCACACACTCCGACGGCTGCAGGAATCCAGTGGTCAGAGCGCCCCCTGGGTGTAGATACATGTACTGATGAGGAATAGTAGTAATCAGTGTGCATTGCAATTAGATAATCAGTAGGAAGGAGACTCATCCAGGGTTGTGGATTTTTGTATTAACAGCAGCACAGAAACATCTGGAAGGAGGACGTGTGCCTTGTTTTTCTCCCATTAAGTCCCTTCAGGTGTGAGGACAGCGAGGAGCTTCCACACCATGTACAAACGTTTGTACACTTCATCGCCTCACATGGCTGTTTGTCCAGATGTCAACTGAGATGATTCTCATTTGTCATTTACATCATCTCACCTGCAAGTCACAAGCGTTGGTCGGTCCAGATGTCAGGTGCAGAGCACAGCAAGAGGAAGCAGCTCTAGATGTTTGTGGGTGAGCGAGCCCCCTCAGTTGAACACGTCAATACAGCGGACGTCAGCCGTCACGCCCCTGTAATCAGTCGTACGTCGTACCTTCGTGGTTGCCTTACGTTTCTCATCTCTCACTGGTGAGTTGAATAATTCACGGTCCAGAGCCACAGTGGGATTCTGGCCCCGGTGACCCTCAGCGTCGAAGTCCTCCAGACGCCAGAACGGCTCCAGAGGCTGCACATACGTTCACGCCGCAGCCGCCCATCCAAGTCAAAGGCGGTCAAATGACCAAAAGCTGTTGCTGTTTTTCTATATCAGTAGACTTTTATGCGTTTTGTTTTCTACTTAAGAAGATTTTGATCTTTCCTAAAATAGGATTGTTACTGAAACAGTAGTATATGAAACTGACAAAGATTCTGTGCGAACATGAAACTTTGCATTATTTGATTTCCAGATTCTTTACACCATTAAACTGTTGATTGAAATGCATTAATGGTGTGTGTTATTTGGTGTGTTGTGTCATTAACTTCCCTGAAAAGGGCCTATCGCAGCAAAAGTGCAGTGTCACTCAACTTTGAAATCACATTCAGCGGATGTCAGCTTCAGCTTGTGATGAGCGTAACAGGCTTTAGAATTGCCTGCGTGCTGAAATGAAATTGGAGTGGCTCCACTATCCAACACCTTCAACAAAACTACATTATGCTTGTTTCGTTGGTGCCTGATGATTTGTTGCTAATGCTTCATTTCTAATCCGGAACGGACATGAGGTCAGTTGATAAACGTACAGTCCAAACACCGTGCTCCTTGTTTCATCGTAAGAACCTTGAAGAAGAAACAACATAGGAACAAACAATTGAAAGAGCTTGTATTTCCAACTGACCCTGTTTAAATTCTCTGAAGTGAGCTCGTCAGTTTCTGAAATATTAACAGAATAAAGAAAAACTCAGATGTTTACACTCATACTGAGACAGAAAGAAGTCCAGAAATGATACAATCATTCTGTGACACTTGTTCAAAAGCCAACTCTGCCATCTCAAACAGAAAGGAGAGCATCTTTAAAACTTCCATGAGATGCAGTAAATTGTGCTTTTATGGGTAATGTGCCCATTAAAGAGTAAAAGCAATCTGAGACGTCAAGACAAATGACAGCTTTCGAGTGCCATCTGCAATCTCTAGCTTCGCAAACTCAATTATTCATAATGCATTTATGAAGTCCGCAGAGACTGCGCTGTCATTCCTGTTCAAACTAGCAGCGAAAGCAACAGAAAGAGACAAGCTCTTTGACAAAGGGCCCGGACTGCTCTGTGTTTACACTGCCACCTTCTGGTGAACAACGACTACTGCAGCCACACTTCTTAGAACCAGTCACGAAAAGAGATCGAGGCAAATTGGCAACATGAACACAACGATGCTTTTTAATCCCTCGATAATCAAGGCAATATCTCTTTTTGTGGGGACAAATATCAATATGATACAACGTCTGATTCTCCTGTAGGAGACGACAAACACCGATCAGAGCGGCTGTGGGTTGACCAGGAGAACGTTCTCCCCACGGATGAAAAGCTGGTTGATGTGGCGCGTGTGGACCTTCGTCCGACAGTCTTTCTCCAGACGCGGGGCCTTCAGCAACGGATCACGTTCTCCGGCTTTTGCATCCAACAGCTTAGACTCCGTCTCGCTGGTTTGTCCCTGGACGCCGTGCTTCGTCGTTGGATCGTCACCACCTGCACTCTGCTGTAACGTGAGCTTCTCAAAGAGCTGTGGACAGAGTTCAGTCCCATCAACAGGAGTTCAGATGGACTTGAAATTAAAGGTTTGTTTGAGTTGGTTAGTCCAAGTGATCGTTATTGGCTGGGAAGTGTCAGAGGTACGTGGAAGCAACTTGAGAAAAGTCTGTACGAAACCATCCTGCTGTTTCCATACTGCCCACCTGAGTCAGCAAATCAGACACCATGGTGATCAGGAGTTTGACACACACTTACAACCAGCACACACCCGTGAAATGGTGAGGGCCTTCTGGTGGTAGAACGCCTGTCCCAGAAGAGGCTCTCTGTACGTCTCATCTACGTCCACCATGGCCTGATGAGAGAAAGGACAATAAATGACGTCATCCTCGGGACACATCAGTGGAAGGAGCTGCACGGCGGGGACATCACCATGTTCCAGAACTTGTCGAAGGCCACGACGAAGCCTGAACACACACCCCTCAATCCCTTGAAGGTCCTGATGTGAACTTTGACCCGTATTCTCTCCTCCACACACCGATGCAGCTCACCCAAGGGACTGCCCTTGCAGACTGCAGACAAGACACACAGACCTCTGAAATGGGGGCAGTGATGGGTGGTCCATGTCACCATATTTAAATACAAAATAAACAGAACTGTAATCAGTCGGAATATTGGAAAAATGTGTAATATTCATATCGTTTAATGCCATTTATTCATGTGTTGTGGGATTGATTTAAAAGGAGAACATTCATTCAATGTCAGAAAAAGTAATGTCATGAGTTGGATTTTTCGGTAAACAAAATACAAGCATAAACACCGAACTCATTTTAAACAGTGGAACTTATAATAACCAATTACATACATTTACAAAGTATATTTGTTTGTGTTGGATATTAAAATCCCATTGTAAGGATATCCTTTAAGGATATAAAACTATAAATTATTAGCTTTATGCTTGAAATTGAGAAATACATGTAAATACAACGGGACTAGTTCTTGTTGCTGAGCAATGTTACCTAGAATTAACTTTTGACTGTCTTTACACATCATACAGCTCCGCCCCCGACCAGTGTCGAACCAGGTTTGTTTCTCACTGGTCAGTGAGAATAAGAGAAGAACAAACAATGAGCAGCAGCGAACTTACGGCCCATCCTCGTCAGGACATTTTTGTGGATCTTTTCCCTCCGCCGGCGGGGTGCTCCGCCGCTGCTGCCCGCCTCCCCCGCCTCCTCCGCCGGCCTGTTCACCACGAGCTTCCGCAGCCGCTCGATGCGCTCCGGGTCAGCGACCCCTCTCATGGCTCTCTGCCGCTTCTTCTCCACGTTCTCCGGCTTGGCTCTGCCCCGGCCGCCCTTTTGAAAGCTCTCGTACTCCGCGACGTTGTTGAAGCATTTGATGTTGGGAAAGGGAAGCGGCACCGCGGGACAGTAAAGAGCCAAGAGAGGGTCGAAGTCCTCGGAGCACACATCGACTTTGGATGCGTCATCGCCCGCGGCTTCCGACTCAGGCTGCGGCTCCGCGGTGGTGCTGGAACAGGGAGCTTTCCGCGGTTCTTTCCTGTTTGAATTCTTACTTTCTTCTTCTTTCCTCTCACTTTCCTCCATGTTTGAAACAAGCGCAGAGGGACCACGCCGCAAAGGATGATGGGAAAATGTCAGCGGTGTAACAGCTCTCTCTGCTCATATTTGTTCTAAACATTGATTTAAATTCAGCCAGTGGCATTCATCGTATGGTTGATTGATTGATAATGATTTGATTGTGCTAAAGCTGAGATTAAAGTATTTTACATTAACATATATACAAATAATAGGCATGACTGACAAGTGCAAGACACTTGTTTCAAAATAAATTAAAAAAAAAAGGAAAATTCAATGTAAGGTTGGACACGATTAATAGACGATCTTTGGTGGTGGTATTTCTTATCCACCACAAGATGGCGCAATTTCGCAGGTAAATGACAGTCAATTGTAGACCAATTTTACTGGGCGGCAATGTGGACCATTATTTAAGTAATTTGTTTTATCTTTTTTATTTCTGTTTTGTTTTCTTTTTTGTGGGGGGTGTTTACGATAATGATAAACAGTTTACAACGATCAAAAAATAAATTATCAACCATCAGCGTTAAACAAGCGGGGGTTTTTTTTGTCCTGGAAAAAGATGTGTGAGTTAATTTCGAAAAGTGAAATTCATAAATACAATGCAATGACCAAAGAAAATACACGGAAGTAGTGTCACTTAACATGGAGCATTTCCCTAAATAGCACTACAATGTAGAAGGAATCACTAATGTACAAATCTAAAGACGAATGTTGATTTCACTGCGCACGCCTTCGCCACCAGAGACGCTCTCGTTGCAGTCCGTGTCAGACAGAAAACCACTTCCTGTGGCCACGGCAGTGACCTTATGCTCCAGCATAGTGATTCTCTGCTTCATTCGTTGCTGGGAGGAGTTGAACTCGCTCTGCAGACGCGCCAAACATGTCTGAAAAATGTTGCAATTGTTTTTAAGAGGGAAACACAACAAATGGTAAATTCCTAAACACATCGGCTCAAACCTGTAGTCGATCCAAACTGCTTTCCAGCCGCTCCACCTTCTCTGCCATCTCCTCCCCTGCAGACACATTCGCCTCCTCCAGCAGCCCTTCTTTCTGCAGGATGTCCCGCCCCCTCTGCTCCAGCTGGGTCCTGGCGTGAGGGAACTCCTGCAGCGCCTCCATCAGATCTTGTTTAGAAAGGCAGAAAAGGTCTGAGTAGCCCAGACTGCGGATGTTAGCTGTGCGCCGGTTCCCCATCTTGCTACCGCTGATGTTCAGGATGCTTATTTCTCCAAAGCAACTTCCTGACGTCAGCACAGCGAACTGGGTGACCCCGTCCTCCCCCACAACGGCCAGCCGGCCGTCTTTAATTATGTACATTTCTTTGCCCACATCCCCCTGGGAGACAACAGACAGTCGGTAAGATAAAACAGGAGATGGGTGATCAAATAAAATGAATAACATTTACACCTGTTTCACTGTTTCCGACCGTTTTTCAGATGTAGTGAAAACTCACCTTTCTACAGATGTAGTCTCCTGGACTGAATACCTGTGGCCGCAGTTTCAGCACCAGTTCTACCAGGAGACCAGCCTCACAGTCCTGGAAAATACGCACCTGGATGTTCAAAGTAGAGGAATAAACAACCACCGAGGGGTTAGTTAGTGTGAGAACGTATCTGAGCACAAATGAAATCAAACTATTTGCATTATTTCTGCTGCGGTGAACAGACCTGCAGACGGATGTCAGTCTGTCCACAGACATTCAGTACAAATCTTTACCTTCTTCAGTGTGTCCAGGTGAACATTGATAGCGATCTCTGCTCTCAGCTTATTGGG
>JBBMJM010000015.1:3741278-3752158 GCA_037832705.1 Centriscus cristatus | reverse complement strand
GGTTGGATTTAATGTCGAACTGAATTAAATTATTATTAAATTATGAAGTACTAGATGGATGTAAAATGTGTCTCTTCAGTGTTGAAACATACTTATTTTGTCTTTCTCTTGACCTCAGTCAAACAGATTGTTTTCTCCTTATTGAAATATCAGATATGTGTGTATATGTTAAGAAATGATCACCCTCTTAAAATAAAGGTGTCATATTTTAAAGTTTTCAAAAAACAGAAAAAATTGAACCAAATCATCAAAGCTGACGATGCAAAAGAATTCTGTAAAAAAAATAAAAAAAGACTCACGCCATTATTTTTAAAAGCTGCTATAGCATGAAATGCATGTGAAGAATAACGTGTCCTGGTATTGCAACGTAATTCATCGTGTGAGGTGGATGACCTCCTGGGTGAACAATGGGCTGTTTGCCGGATCAGGTTCATATGGCAACAAGCCTCTATCATATGGAGATGGCCCATCTGTGAGAAGGCTGAGCAAGAGGTTTCTGCCCTCAGTCTATGTCTCTGTGGGGAGAAACCTGAGATCATGAGCTTCAGGTGAGATGTTGATGTGCTCCTGTGTGAACTGATGCCAATGTTCCATTGATGAATCATTAAAGCTGTTTGGGTTGAATGGCTCCTCTCTCTTTAGATATAATATTGCCCTACAAACATCCTATTCTGGTAAAGTCAATCTATCCAAAATCCAATTGATTTTTACTGCTTCGAGTTAAGCAGAACAGCAGCAGCCTGGCTCACTTTCAAAGATACGTATTGTGTTGCTTGCTGGGAAGAAAGCGCTGAGCTAACACAACTCTCTGTGCTCATATTACCTTCAGTGTACAGAGGCCTAAAGCAAACAGCAGTGCATGTGAGATGGTGGATCCCAACCGACATCCAACTACCAGTCATTAAAGTCAATGTAGGCGTATAGGTTTGCCCTGTTGGTGTGAACTGCAAAAATCAAACCAGACGAGACCAGACCATCAATCTGTTATTTCTAGGAAGAAATCACACGCTCAAGTCCGTGTGGTTTGTTGTTAAACCACTCCAACAGACCCTGCAGCGCATGGGAGTGGGGCAAGGTGATATGAGAGTAGGCTGGGTCTGCCAGTGGGCATTGGAACACAGTGAGAAGAAGCAGCTCAACAAGTAAGTAGTGGAAATTGCAAAGACACAGGGCTGGAAAGTGACTGAAACTGTTCAGTTGTAATTATACTTTTTACTTATACACAATAAACTGTGGTTTTGGAACAAGATTAGCAGTTGTGGCCACAATTTTAGCGACATTGCTTTTGCACAGGTCTAACACTAGTAATCTTACACCTATTTGAATAATGTATGCTGTCGTTCTACCAAGAGCCTTTCAGCTGTTCAGGATATTCTTTCCTCTCTGGTAAGAAGTAAGGTTTTAATAAATCAGCTTAAACAAACGTGTGCCTCTATTGCATTAATTTGCAAGTGGACTACAGAGGGAGATACAATTGATTTATGATGATAAATTTGAAAACAATTTACAAAATAATATAATAGCATTCAGGGAATAGCAAAAAATAAATAAAAAATGTAAAAAAGGATCAAAATGAAATGGTGAAATGAATTACGCTCATAGTCTTCAAACAGCAGGGTTTTATTTCAACAAACCTTTATGCCTGGCATTGCTTTATGATCAGGGTTTTGTGGTCCAACCTTTGACTTCTGTTCAGCACTTCGACTTCTGGCGATAACAACACACCTACTGCAATTGGCTGAGTTAGAATGACAAAAACAACAAGTTTTGTTTAGCCAAATTATTTCTGCTGTATTCAAAATACATGGAAAATACATGCCTCTCCTCTTTAACTCTTAACTCACTTCATTTATTTGTCAGATTACAACAGATTTATTCTAAAACATACTTTCTACATTTTTTTTCAGAGATTAGATCAAAAAGTATATATTACTAGAATCAGAAAAAAAACGTTATTAATCCCTTTGGGTGACCCTTCAGGGAAATTAAAGTACTGCCCTTGATCATTACTATTTTTTCTCATGTGTCAACTCCTCCCATTGAGTTCAAGGCGTCCTTATTTGGGAGGAGAAATCCTGCCATTCATTGAAAAGGCGTACAGTGGGCGTAGCACAGCCAATCAAATGACAACTTTCAGTCTGAGTGGGCGAGTCTTAAGAGGAAATCCTGTCCCCCATTGGCTTCTGGGAGTTGATGGGGCGGGGCTTGTAGACGGAAGTGTCTCCCGACTGGCTCAGCTGTCATCTAGATGAGAGAAGACACCATTTACGCCGGCTGCCTGAGAAATGCAGAAAAAGGAAAATCCCGAAAATATGGCAACATCAAAACGATAAGGTCATGACGCCGAACTGAAGGTACTTTTACCGAAATGTCGTCAACACATTGTTTTTGTCGATGCGCTCGAAACGCGGACCGTGCTGTGTTGCGTTATTTCGAGATGTAAAGACGATGGCTAGGATTGGAAGGCTGTGTGACATTGAACATACAGGACACGAAACAGACGAGGTCGTTTAAAGAGCCATACTTCGGTACAAGTTGTCATTGCCCAGAAATTAACGCCTTGCTGTTACTGCCGTTACTGTGTCTGTCGGTGTTTTCGCGTTGAGGCCGTTGAACTCGTTCTGGGGTTGCTTGCTGGTTTGCAAATATGCTAACGCTCCAACGTCCCTGCGGGTGTCGGCTATTATCCTAGCCTAGCAAGCGCTGAAGGGAACTACCCTAGACTGAGAACAGACAGGAGACGTCATCAGCATTTTGCTCTATTTAAATGGTTGCGTATGAGGGGGTCATTGCTTTGAACGGACGATCAGACGGTAGGTGTCCATGCTGTCGAGGTTCGAGTGTTCACGGAGGCACCGTAATGCAGTAAAGTACTTCGAAATTCACTGTCGCTTCTGTGTGATTAATGGGACACATGGAAGGTGGCGGAGCAGCTGTTAGCTTGCTGCTAGCTGCGTAACGACCTTTTGCAGACGTTAGCTTCACAAAACGAGGCTGGAATCTGCCTGTGCTGGTTGGGTTGGATCTGTTCTGAGGCTAGATGCCTTTAACTATTTCACCAAGATACAGAGGGCCTTACTGGAATAAAAGAAAAAGGAATAGATAATTTAACGTCAGGGTGCAACCTAAGAACACACGCAGCCTTTGGTGTGCCATGTTTTTTTTATTTAGGCCAGATCAAATTGAGGTGAGGTAACAGCTCTGATTTTTGCCACCCCTACCTGCCCCTGTTTTGCCGCATTTTAGGATAAAGAAGAAGGTGAATGCCAAACGTCTACTGAAGATTTACTGTGTGTAACTAAATGGGGGACTACGGGTTTGGAGTTTTGGTGAAGAACAGCAGCGGTAACAAATCTGCTTTCCCAGTAAGGATCCCTCCTCACCTCCAACCCCAGCACTCTCACCACCCCTCCAACCCACCTAGCCCCCCATCCTTCGGAAACAACAACTGCTCCACCAATGGGGGCAGTGCTTGGCTGTTCCCTGCAGTAGCCCAACACACTAACATGCAAGATGAGATTCTGGAGTCAGATAAGTCCAAAGCCTTGGACCTCCAGGACATGCAGGAGAAGTCTCAGGTCCAGGCCCAGGCTCAGCCTCAGGCACTCTCTCCAAACCAGCAGGAGGCCAGTGCAACGCTCGCAGAACTTGAAGGAGCTCTTCCCGAAGACAGTTTAATAGAAAAGGGTTCTTTGGAGAGCAATGGTGGTAAGGAGAAGCTAAGGATGGAGTCCCCAGTTCTCAGTGGGTTTGACTACCAAGACAGCCTCGGAATGGGTACAAGCGGTGCTCAGTCCACCACCCCCTCCTCCACGCTGACAGGTTTCAACAACTGGTCCCCTGCAGTTCCATCTACCCAGTCTCCAGTGGGTGGAGATGACGTCGGTGGGTTCTTTGGCCCTGCTGGGTCCAATGGCAACGGACCTCCACTTCTGTTCCAGAACTTCTCCCATCATGCTGGACCTGGCTTTGGAGCGGGAGGTAGTTTCTCCCCACAGATCGGACCAGTGTCCCAGCACCACCCTGCCACACCTCACCCACAGCACTATCACCCTCATGGTCAGGGGGTCCCACAGCAGCAGAGGCGCTCCCCAGCCAGCCCTCATCCACCCCAGCCCTCTTTCACTCCGCATGCCCATCGCCCTGGAGCTTTCCCCCAGCTTCCCCACCTTGCTCCTCCTCAGAGCAAACCCCCTTCGCCGTGGGGTAACTACCAGAGCCCCTCCACACCCACATCCACCTCCTGGAGCCCTGGAGGTTACAGTGGCTGGGGAGGCACGCATGGAGTACGTGAGTACCGCCGGGGCGTTGGTGGAGGAATGACGGGCCTGAACTCCATCTCCCCACTGAAGAAGTCCTTCCCCAACAACCAGGTACAAGATGGAGTCCACCCCACTCCCTTTTTTTCCCCCTCACATATTTGTGTTAAACCCATTTGGTCATAACGTGAAACATCTCTGTTTTCCAGGTTCCCTCTCAGAAGTTTCCCCGAAATAGCTCCAGCTTCAATCACAAGAGCTGGGTGGAGGATAGCATGAGCCGCAGCGATAGCGTCTACCCTTTTCAAGTAAGCAGACTGTGTACTACTTTGTCTCGCAGCTCCACAGTTAAGTCCGTCTTTAGTAGTCACAGACTGGAAGTGTCGACCTAAAGACCATAAATATGGGTCCTCCGGGGGCAGTTGCTAATGCTAATCCTGTTAAACATGCTGATCTTCATCAAATGCAACAAATAAGTCATTGGGTAAAGCAGATCAACGGATGAATTGAAACCAACTGAGCATGTGTGCGTGTCTGAGGTCTTTGTCTCGATCACTTGGTCGGCAGACAGCAGTCCTGTCACCTGCTCTGGTCACAGTTCTACTTTTCCTCACGTGTGTGATGGAATGCTAACACAGCTTATTTTTTCAAATTCCATTAGATTTTAACTTGAGAATCAAGCATTCTTTATTTGACTTCTGAGATATGCAAGTGAAAATGTTATGCAATGTCTTCTGTGCTCCATTTTGTTTCTTCTGCTAAACATTTCACAAGCATTTCTACACGCTATTTACATCATAGCAAAGTGTGTCGGGGCTCTCGCTTCTTGTGCTGTCAGAGATGGCGATGTGAGGAGACTAGTTGTTGTCTTCTCTTTCAGCAGGAGAGATCCCGGCCCTTTGATGGTTTCAGTATGCACTCGCTGGAGAACTCTCTGATTGACATTATGAGGGCTGAGCAGGATTCCTTGAAAGGTTGGTTCCCTCTGTGCTGAGCAGGTGGATACACCTGCTGTAGATAACATTGAGCTGCACTGTATGACCTGACATAGGGAGTTTGTATGATTAGTATTATGAGTTATGCAGTGATAAATATTCACAGCAGATGGACAAAAAAGATCACTGAGCAAGTTGAAGATGTGGTTCTTTGGGCTTTTTATGTTAAGCCTCAGCAGTAATTAACCTTTGTATACTGTATAATATGTTGGGATTGTCTCCACATTCTCCGTAAGTCCAACAATGAAGCCAGAATGTCATACAATAGATTTGAACAGCCATTTGAAGCCAAACCCGTCACGAGGGATCAGTTTCAGTTTTCAGTTGAGATCAACAAGTCTGATTGTTGATCAACTGGAAGTTGTGGCTTCTAGATTTTTTTTGTTCTACAGCCTTCTCTGGATTGTCTTTAAACAAAATTGCCAGGGGTCTGTGAAAGCCTCAGTACTACTGGAATGTCAAGTATCAAACTAAAACCAAATCAGGAACAACAGCCTAACCCCTTTGGGTCGGATTTATTTTATCTTTATTTTGTTCATTCCAGCCCTAACATGGAGGGGGAGGACTTATGACCTATATTGCAAACAGCCACCAGGGGGCACAAAAGAGCCGTCAGTGACTTCTATCAGTCTATGAGAGGTGTTTGTACATGTGAGCGTTATACAAACTATTCCAACAGGGGTCATCACAGGTTTGGTCAGACTCTGACCAGTTTGCCGATGAGACAGTTCACGGCCCTGATATCACAATTCTGGCAGGTTTGAACAGTTCAGCTCAGCTCAGCTCTGCTTTTATATTGACAATGGCTGGCTAAACCCTGGCTGTGCCTTCTTTCCGGAAACCTCCCCTCCATGTTTTCTAAAGCTTTTGCCACGAAAGTGAAACCTATTACACTTCGGCTATGTTCATTATAAATTCCAAATTTAAATCATAGTAGTTTATTATGTGCTTACATGTAAGAATGCTCCTATTTGATTCAACAGACTTCTGGAATGTGTAGTAAGTTTACACTTGACCTCAAACATTTTGTTCAGGTTTTGGGTTTTAAATGAATTACTTGTATCATTCCACTGTGGACACTGTGGTCTAAGTCCTTTCCTGTTTTCATCATGTAGGACGCTACAGCTTCTCTCACCAGGGCGGAGACGGGCCTCTACCTATGAATGGTATGTCAGTGACACACATACAAGCACCATAGCACTGATAGCCAGAGCAGCAAATGAATGTTAGGATCCGTGAATGTTTTGAAGTGTCGTACCTTCAGTAATATATGTGATATGTTGACTTGTATTGGAGCCAGTAACAGTTAAATTGAATGCAGTGTATATAACTTTTGCTGAACAGGTGTATGTCTCCATTGTTGTTCTGTTAAAGGTGGCCGTTATTTTCAACATATTTTACCATTATCTCTTAATAAGAAATGTAAAAGAGTGTCCTTTGTTGTTTCACATGCAGCGAGAAGTTATGGCAGAAGAAGAGGTAACGCCAAGTCTCTGAATTTGTTTAGTGTCATTGACAAACGGGGCAGTGACCCCTGAAATGACTGTGGTTTCACCCGCTTTGTCTGCTTGACTCTTGAAACGATCTGCCTTCAGTGTTGTCAGCGGCCCACATCTGCAGGGCTCCGAAACCTTCAAACCTCTGCTTCCAAGAGTGATGCTCAAGCTTTCATTTCAATGTCTTCAAAAAATGGCAATCATGGCAGCTTGCAGCAAATTCATAGCTCCTAACAATATTATATCGTAAGAAATAAATTGTCTTAATGTAAACCCGATCATTTTCCCTGCTAGGTCATTCCTCTCTTTTCCCCATGGAGGATGAGCGCTCCTTTGGAGAAGAGGAGTCGGGTGATCATGGGCTTGCTGGCCTCAGCTCAGCCCACTGCTTCCCCCACCTGAACGGTGAACGTGTGGAGCGCTACTCTCGCAAAGTGTTTGTTGGAGGGCTGCCCCCAGATATAGACGAAGGTAAAGAGGTGTTCAAGAAATTGTTTGACTTCAGATGGAAAAGACTAGAGAATTCTGAGGAGAGCGTCAGTCTGAGGCGCAATGCATTCAGTGATCTATGATGCAGATATGAATTCCACTGCTGTCTTTGTGTTCTCCTCATGGCACACTGGACTAGTCATGATTCCAGGTTCCAGAGGGAACGACGTCACAACATTCTCTAGTTCTTTCTGTTAATCTGTCAAATTATTAGGGATTGTTAACTGCGTAATCCCTGAGGATTTGCTAATGGAGTTCCCTCTTTCAGATGAAATCACTGCCAGTTTCCGTCGGTTTGGTCACTTGTTCGTAGACTGGCCTCACAAGGCAGAGAGCAAATCCTATTTTCCACCAAAAGGTAAAGTGAAGCCAGTAGAAGCAGACATAACGGCAGTATGATGGCGCTCATTGCTCCCTGTTCTCTTTCTCACCCTTCCAAGGATACGCTTTCCTACTGTTCCAAGACGAGAGCTCTGTTCAGGCCCTGATTGATGCGTGCATTCAGGAGGATGGGAAGCTCTACCTGTGCGTCTCCAGCCCCACCATCAAAGATAAGCCTGTAAGTGAGCTTGTGTGTGTAGGAGAAAATGAACTACTTTGCTGTTAGATCGCACATCTGGCTGTTCACTTTGCCCAGAAACCGTTTGTTTCTGTTTTTGTAGGTCCAGATCCGACCCTGGAACCTGAATGACAGTGACTTTGTAATGGACGGCTCTCAACCATTGGATCCAAGGAAGACCATCTTTGTAGGAGGTGTCCCTCGTCCCCTCCGAGCAGGTACATGTGCATTGTGATGCACGCAGGTGTGCTGCATTCTTTGAACTGGGCCTGTTCTGATCACAAGAACTGGATTCATGTGTGTGGTCATTCCAGTGGAGCTTGCAATGATAATGGACCGTCTCTACGGGGGAGTTTGCTACGCTGGGATTGACACGGACCCTGAACTGAAGTATCCCAAAGGGGCGGGGCGAGTGGCCTTCTCCAATCAGCAAAGCTACATAGCAGCCATTAGTGCCCGATTTGTACAACTGCAGCACGGGGAGATTGATAAACGGGTGAGTAACTCTGTTCTCATTTCCTTCAGCTCTGTCAAAGAAGAGGGGATGTTCATTAACAATTCATCAGCACCTGCCCGACAAGCTGCTGCTCGTGCATTTTTGAAACCTTTTCTGTATTTCATTCGATCTCTCCTCAGGTGGAAGTGAAGCCATATGTTCTGGACGACCAGCTGTGTGATGAGTGCCAGGGCACACGCTGTGGGGGGAAGTTTGCTCCTTTCTTCTGCGCCAACGTAACCTGTCTGCAGTACTACTGCGAGTACTGCTGGGCAGCCATCCACTCCCGGGCTGGTCGTGAGTTCCACAAGCCCCTGGTGAAGGAAGGTGGTGACAGACCACGGCACATCTCCTTCCGCTGGAACTAAGGCGATAGGGTCAGGGAGGGAGAGAATGCAGAATAAAGGGGTAGTTAGGGAAGGGGTACAGGCTATGACATGAAAAATGAATGCACTTTTATTTTAAGTTAAAAAAAAAAAAAAAAAACTTAATTTATTTTTTTTAATTTGGCCCTCAAAAAAGAAAATACTCAGAAGAGTGAAATCCCATTTATGTTTTGACTTTAGATGTGCATGAGCATATGGATGCTTTATGGATTTAGATGTTTTCTGATTTGATTGTAATTTCTGTTGGTGTTAGCTGGCAAAGCTGCTTACATTTGTTGTCAAGAGTAACATGAAACTTTAGTGAGGTTCATCATACCTAAATCAGTATACTAACTTTGGAAGTTGCATATTAAGAAGGGTGTGTTTTCTTACTTTATGCTTGCAGGATTAGAGAACTGTACCATTTACCAAAGGTTGAGCGCAATGGTTGGGCTGAACAGACGACGAACACAGTTTTTAGATGGTCAGGACAATTACTGTATTTTTCTTTTTTTTTTTTGCGAGCGGCTTAGTATATTGAATCTGGCCACAACACAAACTAAAATCTCCCCTCAGTCTGGCAAGCGTTAAGAATGCTGGAAAATGCAATGGCATTTTTTGTTTTGTTTGTTTTTTTTAAGGTCTTGGTTTAGAAGTGGACACTTTTAAAACCAGAAAGGGCAAACCAAAGATTGGCCTAAAACACATCATCAAGAGCAGATCTTCATCTGGGGGGGTCGTCAGGATAGCGGTGTGTCCTCTTGTCATAGGGCAGAGGAAAGCTGGAGTTTGTCTGGAGTTTAATTTTGTGGGTTTCAGCTAATAAAGGCACAGCCCTCAGGGCTCAGGTATTGGCAGTAGTATATGCTCACTTTATATTGTCAGGGATATTAGCACTGGAAGCTAACATGCTAATGTAGTACAAACTAATGGGAATGCACAGTCCAGTCTCCCCGAGCTGTCCTCGTGGTGTCCCACTGCACGCTCTACCATGATTGGAGCTTCTATCACAAGTGTTGTGGTTGGATATGGTAGTAGCTAGAATTTGCTGTCACAGAGATAAAGATATTATTTTATACATGGCCTGCTGATTTTTGTAAAGTGTTTTATAGCTGATTATTTTGTCATGAACATATATACATTTATTATGCACTACTTTTCTAAATATTTTTTTCAATAGTCATTTTAGGCACATTTTTCACAGATGGGAGAACTCCTTTTGCAATACCTCATTTTTTTCACTTGGTGAAAAATAATTTTGTACCTTTGTTACTAAGAGATCTGCATTTATGGTAAACTTAATTTAAAAAAGAAAATTAATATTAATATAATTTTCAATTAGCTTTTATATATTTAAGTGCTGGTAAATCTGAAAATTGTCTGGTGCATTGGTATGATTCTGTAGATAAAAAAAAAAAAAAATGGGCCAATCGTATATGGATTCTCCTCTGTCCTAATAAACATTATTACCGGATCTTAAGGCATGTCAAGACCTTTCTAAAAAAGATGATTTTGATAGTCTTGAAAAATATATTCTGATATTTCACTCCTAGGTGTATGACTATCAGTAGGGTTTGGGTCAAAGTCAACGCTTCATATCACCGGAGTGGATTTCAGCAGTTTGAATAGTTAGATCTTTCCGGGACCTTCTGTAAGTCCTATCTATTCTTGGCATGCATCATATAATACTGAAATAACATAGTATTAATGCAGGACCTATTGTAATGCACTAGATCTCCTTTTTCCTTTTTAACCTTTTTTCCCTTATCAGCTCTGTTGTAGCCTCTCTTTACATGATTGAGTCTGCCTTCCTCACACAGACATGTTTATGCAATCTTCACACTGACCACCCTTTGGATGTGTTTTTGTAATGTAGAGGACACTTAGTAGGACATAGTGAGGAGACTTGATCACCCCCCCACACCCCTTTTGTGATGTGGCATGCTTCGAGACATAACCTGAATGTGATTTAATGTTGCAAGTTAACTTTGAGCCATTATGTGCAATACTTCTTTCCAGAAACAAGTCTCTGCAGTAAAAGTCATTTAATCCATATAAACCATGCAGTCATTTACATATTATTTGTTTCCTATTGTTCATGCTGATGTCTGCAAGAAAAAAATAATTTATACCTGAATTTATTTTTAAACATTAGTTTTGTGCTCATTTACTTATTTTGCTACTACCATGCTACTGTGATTGAAAACATTGTATATACTAG
>JBBMJM010000015.1:3707562-3717581 GCA_037832705.1 Centriscus cristatus | reverse complement strand
GTGTGTGTGTGTGTGTGTGTGTGTGTGTGTGTGTGTGTGTGTGTGTGTGTGTGTGTGTGTGTGTGTGTGAAGCAGCATGCCGCTGCCCACTTCCCAGCGTGTGTAAACGTGTCTCTCAGAAACCATTTGTGAATCCAATCAACCTGTTTAACTTCATCTGACTATGACCAGGGGTCGTGTTGAGCGTGTGCGCGGCCCCCTGTCAGACCCGTCTCCCGTTCCATTTATCGTTCAATCACCATCTCACCTTATGGATTTTTGTCTTCCCTTCAGTGCAGCTCCTCTAAATGTCTTTGTCTCAACCTTGTGTTACTGCCCTCCGGTATAATTTGCAGCTTGTTGCGTGTGCAGATTGTCTTTGTCAATATCTGCACTTCCCTGATTAATTTGGACCCAGTATATTTTAGATGCGGTGGCTGCCAGGAGTTTTGTACCTGTTTCATTTAGAAAACAAATATGGATGGATGGTTGGATGGATAGACATACAGATTAGACAGCGGTCAAGTACCTAACAGGGTATGGGGGGCTGAGGAGGAGGGGGAGGTTGGATTAGTTTCCATTTATCTTTTTGACAGCTGACCCTGGAGCTACATGGCCTTGGGTCGACATCACATCCTCCTCTTCTCCCTTCCTCCTTATCTCTCCCATCTTGTACCCGACTTCTCGTTTGTTGTCTTCCCTGTCACTCCCCTCCTCTCACTCCTCGCGCCCTCCTGTGTTTGCTCATCTTCTGTTCATTTCGTCCTCCTTTCCTCTCCTCTCCATACATGGGTGTGTTATCTGATGGCTGTAGCGTGTATGTCCAGTGTTATGGGTCTGCAGTATTCCTGATTAAAAGGTGGATGAACGGAAGCTTGAAAAAGAATGATGAATTAATGAATAATGTTTGAAATGTTCAAAAGCAGAAATTATGATGTAAAGTGAGTATTTTTTGTGACATTCTGCTGCTCGGTTAGGTGTTAGGAGCCCTGTCTGTAACAATCAAAAACGGTATTTAGTATTTTTTCTTGTATTCGCTTTACGGCTGGTGAAATCTAACCTTCTCCGTGTTTCACCTTCTCCCCACCCCTCTCTCTCTCTCTCCTCAGCCGTTTGGAGCAGAATTTGATTAAAAGCATCCCAGCAGGAGCCTTTTCTGCCTACAAGAAGCTCAAGAGGATGTAAGTGTGTCTGTAGAAAGCTGTCGACTCACACTGAAGTAAATAAGCATGCACAAAAATACAAGCTATTCAATTCTCATTTTTCTGACCCCAACATTTTTTATTGTTTTTTTTAGTATATGAATTAAATCAAGAAATACCACATGGAGTCAACAATGAGAATAAGTCAAGTGGAAATAATTAAATCAAATAATAAAAGTATAAGTATAAAGTAAAGGACCTTGGGTGTAATGTCACTGGAGATCATTCTTTAACAGAATATCGGCAATGGCTGGAAGCTGAGCCGACAAAATGAACGACAACTCTGGAGTATGGAAGTCGAGCGTGCGGGCGCGCACACACACACACACACTCTCAGACAGTTAATCTCCTCTTGCCTCCCACCCAGAGACATAAAACTGGCCGGTGAAAAACGTCCTTTTCATGCAAATGTGTGAAAATGCTAAACTTGCAGACTTGTGCAAGGTCCTAAGGTTATCCAGCACACCAACCCACACATCCCCGACATGAAGTTTTCTTCATAATACATCGAATCTTACATGAACGGACACACACCGACGTGTCTACGTTCTTTCCCACCTCCCTCCCTCTCTTCGTTTCCTTCCATCTCCCTGTCCATCATTCTCTCTCTCCCTCATTTACGTGCACTTATGTCCTTTTTTTTTTCCACTCGTGCCCCCTTTCCCTGACCTCTGCTGATGTATTCCCTCATGATCATTTATCCGACAGTTCTAGGACATGCACACAGAATGAACCCAGTTGCTGTGTATTACAGTAATGCCCCCTCCATCCCTCTGTCCCCAGTGACTTGAGTAAGAACCAGATTTCTGACATCGCTGCTGATGCTTTCAGCGGCCTTCGCTCGCTCACATCTCTGTAAGTATGACAAAGTGTTCAGGAGTGTGTATTTGCACTACGTGTGTGTCATGCATGTAGTGGTCCACATCTGCAATCACTTAGTGCACTCGTGTGTGTCTCTGAGGGCGAGTGTGATAAGAACATGAAGGACAGTTTAATTTGAATCAATGCCGAGCATGAAAATGACAGACAGACATGAAAGGGCAGACAAGGTGAAATCTGTTGGGAAAACACACACACACACACACATTCCACTTCTTGTTTTTTCAAGTGGGGAAACATGATGGTGTGTTCATGCTAAGAAAATAAAATCAGTGTCCTGGATGCATAGTGGAAAGAAACAAAAACATTGTGTCATCTATTACACATTGAGCCCATCAGTTGACACATGATACATGTATATGTGACCTGTCTAATTCAGTCCAGCAGACCAGGTTTAGTTGGTTAACGGTGGAGAGAAAAAAAAAAAACACATAATAGAACTTGAAAGATACAATATACAGCCACCGAAGGTATCAATGGACAGTGCCGTCTTCAAAGGCTCCGTGGAACAGGAATGATGAATTTCAACTGACCGACTGACTTTGACGTGTAAAAGCATTATTACTGTATGTGACTGAGGTCTGACTGTTGACAACACGCTTATAACCGGTATGCTTTCTTTCTCTGCAGGGTGTTGTATGGCAACAAGATCACGGAGCTGCCCAAGGGATTGTTTGAAGGCCTGGTTTCCCTGCAGCTACTGTAAGTATTGACTGTTGCACCCTCCCAAAGACACCTATTCTCTGTACAGGAGCCATGGATGGAAGTCTGCTCTAAAGCCTGAATAAAAATCTATGACTGCACGATTATTCCTGCTCACAACCACGGTAACCTTCCTTTGTGCCTTTGGCTCAACAAATTCAAATATTTAAGGGCATTATTGCGTGGATATAATGTCAAAGAGAAGCGTATTGAAGAACAGGGGGGGCTTCAGGAGAGAGACCCCTCTGTGCATGAAACTCTCATTTGTCCTGAAAAGGAGTGTTTGTCTCTCTTAACTGGTCAACTTGGTTCCATTCGATAGGTGCATCTCCTTTTCAACGTTAAGCTCTGCTCAGAGGAACTGGGAACAGCAGTGGTCCAGCATGCAGGGAAACAATCCTGCGTTCTGTAATCATTACATTCGAGCTGTATGGGGCATATGGTCTTTTTGCAGAATGCCGCAGTCCACTGCAGGAACAGCTAATGTTCTGGGCTTTTCCATCGTAAAGTGAACTGGAGCAGAGAGAATTGTGATGAGTGAAACATACCAATGCCTTTTATAGGCTTAGGAGGATCATTGGGATGCAAGGTGCATAATCAGAGATTAGGAGCGAGGGAGAGGTGGACAGATAAAGGAATGAATGGATGGATAACTTGTGTAAAGTGGGGGAAAGACACAGATGAGGCAGGGATGGATGTAAAAATATATAGCTGCAGGAAAAGAGAGGGAGATGTGAACTGTTCAACTGTATCTATGCTCTTTGAGAAACCATACTATTCGAATCCAGTACATTCTAATGTAAAACATCCAAACCAACAGGAGGAAAACACATGAAGGCGCCAACTTGTATTGGAAGAAACAAGAAGATGCTAACTTCCTTAGCAGGAAATGACAATCACAAGCTTTCACTACAACAGAATGAGTTTCCTTTCTGCAGTGGCCAGACTGGGCTGCTGGTCACTACAGTACGAAATGCACAGCGGCTCATTGTCTGACTTTCTTATTCTCATCTCTACTAGCAGAAGAGCCTCACAGAGAGATTCTTTGTGCCACCGGCACTCACAGTCTGCTTTTGCTCACAGACAAAATCTGTGCACAGAGGATATATGTCCAAAAAAAGCATCGGATCTCTAAAAAGTCTCTTGCAAAAACAGCATTAATATGATTTGACTCACGTACGTGGCGTCACAGTTGAAGATAATAAACAGAATTTCAGTGGTCAGCCTAGGAGGACACAAATGGAATTATTGTCAACAAACCCCTCTGTGAGCTGCTAATCGGGCGTGGATTTGTCCGAGAGCAGCAGAGAATGTCCTGTGTCAGGAAAGACACTTGTTAGGACGGTCACAGCCGAATGTTGTTCACCTGTCAAAGTAAATGAGAGATGGAGAGCAAAAAGGAAAAATGGAGAGGTGACAAAGAGACACAGAAAATACCAACCTGTCATCCTGGTTATATCAGCAATTAAAGTGCAGGTATTAAAGGGCGGATTTACCTAATCCCCCTATCACATTTCTTATTTGCCTGTCTCTTCCAGTTTGGCTCAGCCTCTTTTGCTTAAATGTATATGTGTGTCCGTCCAAATTAAATTTTCACCTGTCCCTTCCCTGTCTCGTTCCATTATACTCTCTATCTCATCTCCATTATTCTATCATTTATTTCCCCCACCACCCCCACCCCACCTCGAAACCTGCACATCTGTCGCCGCCGTCACAACAACATATCACACTCCCGCCCAACAGCGGATATTCTCCGCCTGCTCCTGAAGAGAGACTGAAAATAAAACAGCAATTTGCAGACTTATGTGTCATGGCTAGACAAACATAATCATCCTGATGGTGATGAGACACTTTTGGGGGCGAACGCAGAGCCAGAAGAAGAAAATACAACAGTACCGGTGTATAGTGGGATTTTTGTTCAGCAGGAACACATTCATGGCCCTGACCGATCATTGCTACAATTTATCTACGTCTGCCTGGAACGGTAAGTTGAGCTAATAAAGATAAATAGCGCCTGCTGATTGTGTCATTTCAGCCTGCTAAACGCCAACAAAATCAACTGTCTGAGAGTCAACACCTTCCAAGATCTGCAGAACCTCAACCTGCTGTCATTGTACGACAACAAATTACAAACTATCAGCAAAGGACTTTTCACCCCGCTGCGCTCCATCAAGACGCTGTAAGTAAATTCAAGTGTACTTTATGTTTTGTATTTAAAACAAGTACAGTACAATTTCGCAGATTTTTCCTGTTCTCCTTTTTCATTCGATCCACATGAAACCTTGTGACATGATACTAGACCCTACCTCCAATGTTTGTCTGAAATTTCTGAACAATACGTGAAGATTTGAGAGAGATATGTTTTGTTTTGTTTTTTTAATCTAGTCAATGATTACGATTTTTCGTGATTTTTAGAATTTCTAGACCGATTCTCACCAAAAAGAAGTTGCCTTGAGTCAGTCAGAGTACAGACAAGCTGTATAAAGTTCAGAACTATACATTCATAACTATTTCAGGTATTTTGCGAACAGACAAACAAATGGCAGCAAATATACTACATAACCTCCTTGGGGGAGGTAATTGTGCATCAATTACGACATTACTTGGATATTTGAAATAATGAATGTTGTCTGTTCTAAACAGAATTGTAATTTTTACTGACTTACTTTCACTAACTTCAACCATGCTTCTTTCCCTTCCTCTTTCCAAGTCACCTGGCCCAGAATCCTTTCATGTGTGACTGTCACCTGAAGTGGTTGGCAGATTACTTGTTCGATAATCCCATCGAGACCAGTGGAGCGCGCTGCAGCCACCCCAGGAGACTGGCCAACAAACGTATAAGCCAGGTTAAAGGCAAGAAGTTCCGATGCACAGGTAGGGGATGCACTACAAACTGCTGAAAAACCATGCACCTTTAAAAGACCGGCAGAGATTTACCTGGTCCAGACTCTACAAGCTGATCATTTTCAAGTCATTTAACCACATAGAAAGTGAAAGTGACACAGAGGGTCTTTCCCTCGGCATCACTCTCTCTGTGGAGGTATTTTATTGCTGTTATTTCCTTGATAGGAGCCTCGGGTCTCACTAATCACAGCACAGAGAGTGCAATCACTAGCTCAGTAGGGGTCAACCATTGTCTGTGACTGCTCAGCTGAGGGAGTGTGTGACATTGTGTTGCATTGCATGTGTTTATGTGTTACCTTACATCCCCAGGACCACTCATTAGCCCCTTTTGTTAATCAATTTAGATTTTACTGATTTAATTTGACTTGAATTCTGTTGCTTTCCCAGCCTAACAAGGAACAAGCCCGTTTTTGGCTTGTCTGCCAGTAGATGGTGTCGAACCGAGCTAGATTCCGAATGCTGCTCATACTGGTTTTGGCTGTACTCTGCTTCGCCCTGTCCTCTCCGCAAACCCATACTTATCCTTGCATCTCCTTTTCCTCCCTGGACATGTCTGGACTGTTTTTGCTCATGGTAAGGGCAGTTCTCTGGTACTGCCCCGCCTTCCTGTGTACATCTGCAGCTGTCTGTTGCCTTACCTATCCCCTTTGGACCCTACCCCTGACTGACTGGTGCAGCTCTCTGTTGCCCCGCCTTCCTCCTGTGTGGACCTGCATTCTGATTGGTTCGTGCAGCTGTCTCTTGTGCTTGATCTAACCATGTGGCCCCGCCTATTGTGACATCACATGGTTCCGTCAAGCGCCAGGGACCGCCTGGCACACGCCCAACTGCATCTCCCAGCCAATCAAATGCCATGGAGCAGAAGTTAAGGGTTAGACTCATCTTATGTCTGCTTGGATGTGAACGGCTTTGCTGACATGAAATGTGGTTCAAACGAACAGAGTTTAGGTCGACAATCAGAACATGTAGAACCATGCACCACCAATCCCAGAATACACCTGAGCCCATATTAGGTGTTCCTGTGAAGGTGCAATCTGTCAGGCTTTGAAAGAAGTACAACCTTCTGGGTGCAAGTTATAGCCGACTCAGCTTCAGATATCCTTGGTCTGGCCTGACTGAGGTTGGAGTTTATTCTCATTCCATTCCAACTTACATACAGTAAACTGGGGTGTCACTGACCCACAAGATCGCACACGTAGAAAGAGTCGAAAATGGACCAGACCACAACCATTTTATTAAAACGACTTTTTGGAGGTGTAAGTTGTAAAAGTGTTTACTGTCATAATCACTGTGTTGGCTTGTTCAATGTACAGTGCTCCAAGGTGACTCTACGTTCAAGAATCATCTCCTAAAACCCCAACCTAGGTCATAGATGGGTGTTCTTGGACTACATTTACATCAAAGGTCAAGCGTGCCTGAAACTGATGCCATTACTTTTCAGCTCGGACCTTTGAAATGGGTTGAATTCCTGATTCTTCATGTTGCCATCTATGACCACACGACAAAACGTTGTAAACAGCGTTAAATTGTTAAATGAAATGTGGTGAGTGTAGGTCAACGCCAACAAGAAGCTGTTGTCTGGTGTTGCCTAGCTAGTCCCCACGTTACACGTTGCGCTACACACGTCAAACGACACATCAGTTGTCCAATGCCAGAAAAACGAGTCACTCTATGAACCTGCATTCATACATTCGGACGCCAGACAGGTAAAACGTGAGCGTTCCATGATGTAAACCAGGTCGTGAATAACATCCGCTCACATCCTATCGACCCATCTAACACAGAGGTGGCTTCTGGCATTCTTTGTTTCAAGACTAAAAAAACTGATTACAGCACATTTACTGACAACATGATTTCATGGAAGACTGTGTCTGTGTTTTCAAATTTGATTTACCGTTGTAGCCAGGCAGAATTAGCCCTCCCTGCATCAGCCTTGTGCCCATTACCGCAGGAGCTAATGCAGCCTCTCCTCTCTCCTGCCTCCCGCCTGTCTTAATCTATTTACCCCGGCTGTCGGCGTGTTTCCGTCCGTCTGTTCACTGAGCCTTTCATAAAGCCTCAACGCCGCTGTGGCCTCACATCTTCCCCTACATCGGTTTATCTCTCTTTCTTGCCCCTCTCCACAGGTCAGGAGGACTATCGCAGCCGTCTGAGTGGCGAGTGTTTCCAGGATCTGGTGTGTCCAGAGAAATGTCGCTGTGAAGGCACCGTGGTCGACTGCTCCAATCTCAAACTGACCCGGGTACCTCCACACATCCCTGAGCACACCACGGACCTGTAAGTGATGTTTGTCGTAGATCACAGGTGAAGGCGTGACGAATAATAAGTTTGGGGGTCAAGTGTTTGACTTCTGTGACCTGTAGCTGTAAAGCACCACACGCTGTCCAAAATGCCCCCGATGGACCATGTTTTCCTCTTTCTTTGGGCACAGGATCTCACTGCAGTGTCTGCACTTTTCTGTTTACAGCTCTCACATCCAAATGCCTCTCTGTAGTCTTTTCCATTCTCCAAGTCCCCAAGGAGCCATCATGATGTGTGAAGGCCCGGTGTTAGAATACTGAATAGTCTCCTTTTTTTCCTGGTTGAACAAAACCGAAAGGGAGTCACGTGCAAAGGCAGTATCACGATCACGTCATCGTAGTTAGAGCAGGTCTGGGTTTGTGACGAACTAAAGCGTTTGTGCTGAAGTGCACAGTGATTCCAAGGAGAAGGAAACATAATGTGATTACCGAGATGAGTTTTGAAAGCAAATTTGAAAAGATGTGCTTGATGATGCTGAAACAGTTTGAAAATGAAGGTGGTCACTGGTGGGGATGCTATGAATTCAATGATATTGGTGCAGAGGACTGGATGTTTTCCTGAAGATGTTTTCGTCCTTTAATCTCCACTTTCCGGTGCTACACCGAAGTCCGTCGCTCATCCCAATATCTGCGTTTGTGTAGACTAAGTGGTCCCATAAGCCTTTACACCATTTGGTGAAACAATGGTGGCAGACTGTTTCCCTCTGCTGTTTTACATGCTGAAGTGGTTCTCACGTTTATTAGACAACATGCCGGTGGTGTTCCACCCTATCGCCGGCGCATCTGACGTTAATCAAGTCACCGCAAGTCTCGCCCTAAACATGATGACGAAGATCCTTATGATACGATCATTGTCAAATACGATAATCGTGGCACCCCTAGTCTCTGTCATACCAACAGCCCAGCGTCTTCTTAGCATTATGGCAGAGGCATAAAGGCTGCCACAGTATTGTACAACTGTAATGTAGGGACATCCTGCCATTGTTGCCACTTTGGATAAGTAGCAATATTAGTGTCCCACAAGCCATTAGCCTCCCAGCAGTCTCCTGCCTGTCTCGGTTAACCCCCATGGCCTCCAAATTCCCTGTCATTTCCCTCCAGCCATTCCCTGAGTGCTTCATGTCAAAAATATAAAGAGTGTCCTTTATGGCTGACCAGAGGGCACTTCAAAGTTCCTACCATTTTGGCACCCGCTCTCTTTCGCACATGTCTTTTGGTCACACACACACACACACACAGTTTAACAGTGGTGCCCAGTGTAACGTGCACCATCAGGGGAAATCAGAGAAGTTTGTGCCTGAAGTGTGTATTTTTCCCCTCTTTCTCTGACTTATGTCTGTCTCCTGGCCTTTGTTTCTTTCCTCCAGCTATAACGGTCATGTATAGAAGTATGATAACAACTGCCTGACCTTAATTCAAATTCTTATTGACTGCTCACGCAGTAAGTAGATTAGATTTACAATAACGTAGTCCTTTGTCAATTTGGACGTAAATTACGTTACCCCCCTCCCATGAGTAGATGTCCCCTCCAGTTGAAGTATAACTTTCCAACAAATTGCCTCAATAAAACAGATGTCTAACGTCCTCCGAATCAAACTGTTTTCCTGGGGCTTAAGGAAATGTGGGTGATGATGACCATAGAGAAGATGAATTCTCCCTTCTGTGGTCTCATTCTGCCTCTGAAGGCCTCCTAACCTTCACACGGTCATCACACCTTCTCATACTGCATCTCTTGTTTATGTGAGTGTGCCGCTAACTCTGTCGCTCCATCTTTCTCTCTGCAGGAGGTTAAACGACAATGAGATTGCTGTCCTGGAGGCTGCAGGGATGTTTAAGAAGCTACCCAACTTGAGGAAGATGTATGTACTCTTAAGTTAAAAGACTTTTCTGTTCATTCTAAGTGTTTTGTGTCTGCTTTCTTTAATTGCAGATTTAGACGTTGCCAAGTTATGTTGTGAATTGTTACGTTGCTTAAACATTAAAGATGTCTAAGGAATAGATAATTAATATTCCTTTTATAGCCTTTTTAGCATACCTGACATGGTAGGTTCCG
>JBBMJM010000015.1:3680016-3690293 GCA_037832705.1 Centriscus cristatus | reverse complement strand
CAGATGGTGTTGTCATTAGTTTGTCGACTTTACGTAGGCACGGTCCAACTTTGTTGTTCAGATGAAAAGCTCGTTCAGGTCCACTGGACATAGCAACGTTTGTCCAGAAACAATTACCATGAAAAACAAAAAATAATTACACACAACTTATTTTATTTGTCAAGCGGATGCAATACGCTTCCATAATATTTGTCTATATCACACAAAGACGTGCTACGTAATAACTCATTCTCATTGTAAATTAGTGGTCCATATGTGTGTTTCAACATGTGACTGTTTGCTCTGGTTTGGTGCCACGATCCCATAAACACATATGACATTTAAACGTCTGACAGTTCTGCTGTGTTGTCTTTATCATTCACATGTAAAAACAAGAGTTTGTTATGGGAACGTATCAGTGTTGTACATCTAACAAGTTTATACTAAAAGGTTTCCTTTTCAGTGTGTGACTGTGCCACAAAAGATTGTAAGTTTATTTGTGTGTTTTACCTTAGAGAAGGAACATACCTAAATTACAGGTGATAAAGGTGAAATCTTCCTGAACTTCTGTCTGTTCCTAATTTATAATATAAAATTTATTTTTATCACGTGTATTGAACTCATAAAGTAGCAAATAAATTATTTTATTCATGTAGCGCAGTCACAAGTTCCGGAGCCTTCTGACTGAGACAGAAATACAAGCGTGAAGTAACATTTTATTGTTGTTGTCTGCAGCTACTGTTCCACTCTTGGTCATGCTTAATGGCGACCAAGAATTAAATGCAAAAAGACAGCGTGAGTTATCCTGCAGTCTGACAGGATGTATGCTGACAGTTTTTTCTGAATGACATGCCAGAAAGATTGTTGGACACGTGTTATTTTCAGGACAGTGAAGATGTACGGTAGCCTACAGCCCAAACGTTTGGATGTGGAGGTGGTAGAGGTCAGGTAATAACGTTGCACACTGTGGCCAAGATGTGGGATAGGGATGAATTCAATCCACGTGCTGTTCAAGCAACTTTATTTGTATTTCTTCACAAAAATATATACAATAATAATTGCTGTTCACTAGACTGCTTATCATTTCTTTTCATTGGACCATGACAAGACACTGGAGTCGGGATCATCTCACAACTCTTAGCAGGATTTTCTTGGCATTTCCTTCAGTCTTCTATGGGCCCGTGGATCTGTGAAGATAGCAGACAGCCCCATCTGTCTCCAATTTCCATTCACACAGTATGATTAAAGATACTGCTGTAAGCCCCCTTGTGAAAGAGCTCACCGCCTCAGCCAGGTCAGGCCAGTCCATCGCCATCACGACGGTATCATCCGAGTTGGGAGGTGTCTCAAGGTTCCAGTAGGTGAGCTTATCAAACACAGTGGACACCCTCAGTGTCCTGTCCTAAATACACAAACACAATGTGATATTACAGAAGTG
This sequence comes from Centriscus cristatus, assembly GCA_037832705.1. Lineage (NCBI taxonomy): Eukaryota > Metazoa > Chordata > Actinopteri > Syngnathiformes > Centriscidae > Centriscus > Centriscus cristatus. The sequence continues at coordinate 3,688,876 of JBBMJM010000015.1, read as the reverse complement.
TAGTGACAACATCGTCTGCTGAACGACACACGTCTCAGTGTTGCATCCCACAACAAACTGCTGCTCGATGGAAGATAGTGATGTTTACCTCTTGATCAGACCCGGGCTTGTTGAACTCCTTCAGCACGAGGCCAGTGTAGCCGTTTGGAAAGGTAATCTCCTGCCCCTTCAGCCCACGACCCCTAAATGATACGGTCTTCTCTGTGGTGGCAAACAAGAAAGATGAGACATCTGTGGAACAAGTGCCAAACAGCAGATGAAACTCTTAATGGAGAATGGATCATTTGCTTCTCTCCAAACCCTCCTGAGTCAGCAGCGGCCCATTGCAGGAGTTTTAGTACAAACCCTGAGTTTGTTCATCCTGAAACAAACTTCTAGTTTCGGAGTTACCGATAAACTGGATTGAAACATATATAATGTTAGATATTTACTGTAATTTCTGTCAGTTTAAAGTACAACTGAAAACTGCGTTCTAAATCGTCATTTCAGAATAAACAAACTCCGGGTTTTCACTTCAGACCTTTCTGGAATGGACCCCAAGTGTGTCACCAGCATAAGTGGAAGTATGTGGTCAGTGTGTAGTACGATTAAGCTCACCATGTTTGCGTTCCTTCACGGCAGCAGTGAAGAACTGTGAGACTTGAGCCGGCCCATTGTGCTCAACCTCACAGGGGATAAGATGAACTGGTTCTTCAAGAGCCCGACTCACAGATGAAGCATCAACACGAATGACACTGCTGTTACAAGACATCCTGTAACCAGAGGACAAACAACTTAACAACAATATACTAAAGTATGGTGCACTGCAGGACAATAAGCTGCCCACACAGACACCCCATGAGTGTTACTAGGAAACAGACAAGGAATAGGGCTAAATAATCGAAAACACTTTTGTCTGTCCATTTTTAAGATAGAATCAGAATGACACTGTATGTATCACAGCAACACCAGAGAGCGTTCACACTTTAAAGGAAGCACAAGGAATATTCCACAAAACTATGGCATATAATGTTGGTGGACGATAGAACTTAGAATAATTTTGTAGTGAATTGTGTTTGTGTTTGTGTTTGTACCTTCTTCGCGGTTTCTGACGTTTCTATTTATGAAGAAGACATAAGACCGGCTTCCGGTGTGCGTGGACGTGGTCGGCCTCTGATTGGACAAAGAAGTCTTCTTCTACGCTCAAAAACATTTTGGGCGGGTTGTTTCTCGAAAACGAGGACAGATCGCCCCCTCCTGGCCGAGTTTGTTAAATTTCCGTGTCTTTCTAAATTATTTATTTGCTCCGTGAAAAGATCTAGTATGACTTCATGAATCATTTATTTAAACGTAATCCCATATTTTACAGTGATCTGCATTTTATTCATTTAATCATCACCAGTAAAAGAACTGTTACTCTGCATGATTGATTGTGTATATCTATAGTACAGGTATACACCATCTACATAGAGATATATTGTACATCTATATCTATATCTATTTATAAGACATTTCACAACCACTGACTGCCATGTCCTGTCTGTCTGGAACTCTGTTCCAGTTGGCAGCAGCAACATCGTGATGTGGGCTGGGCTAAACACTGTCCAATGACTTAAGGGAGCTTGAAATAATTGTGAAATTGCTCCTCGCATTTCACCAAGACTGTGTTAAGACAGAGATCAAAACACTCGAAGCAAAGGAGACGTGAAGCGATAGATTTTCTACTTGGCCTTTGAAACCAGGGGTGAGTTTTTAGATGTATGAGATACCACCAGATATATGTGTATATATGTTATATTTGGTTGAGAGAGTCATGGTGACATATTTAGCAGTCAGCTTTTAAACCACTCCTATTTTCTCCTTTATGATATGTGTCTTGTTGGTATCCTTTGATTGCACTGTATCCACTGTGTATGATTTGGACAAGTTTGTGAAGGTCACTATAGACAGAGGTATACATGTATTTGCGTTCAGGTGCATCTCTTTGTCTCTCATAAAAACATTCAGCACAGCTCAGCTGCTGACACGGTTTGCTGTCATGTGATTCAAATCTCATCTTCTGGCTGAAATTCGGTGAAATGATCTCCCGCTCTCAGCACAATCAATGCGATGTTTTGTCCCTGGGTCCCATGAAATGATCTTCAGAAACCACACAGTGACTGGAAAATGACGAGTGGACAACAAAATGGACTAAGTGTGTGTCCATCACTGACATGTTTTTCCATTTTGTCTTTGGTTACGATGGACAAGTAGGTTAACTTGTGTGTTTTCTTTTCATTGATATTTAGACTTCATGGATGAAACAAGCCACTCCAGAAATGACCTGTTAGTTGTCATTGAACGGGGGCTGCTGAGGCTCCAGCGCGCCGTCAGCAGGACCCTTTTACTGGCCTGGCAGAGGGTTCTACAGGGCCTCGCCTTGTCCTCTGTTGGGCTGCTGATCCTTTGGATTTCTGCGTTTTTGTATGGGAGCTTCTACTACTCCTACATGCCTCTGCCAGCATATTCCACTCCTGTGCACTACTACTACAGGTTTGTATATTGTCTGCTTCCTCTGAGACTCTGTACTCAGTGAGTTTTCCTTTGCATTTCACTTCATCTTCATCTATTTCTGTGTTTAGGGCAAACTGTGACTCCCCAGCCTCTTTTTCATGCTCTTATCCTATGGCCAACGTTTCTCTGATGATAAACAAGAAACATGTACGTACATAAATATAGTAAAGTGTGTGCAAGTGATAATCTACTTGCTTATTCAGTATCTCCTCAAAAGTGACTTAACCCATTCATCTTTAGGAACAAACCTGAAAGTTACAGTAAGTTGGGTTCAGGGTTTGTGGTTCGTCACTTATTGATGAAGGACGACAAGAAAAAGAAGTGACCTCATAAAATGTGTGTTTAGGTTTTGACTTTCGGCCAGGCCTATGAGATCTCGCTCCTACTCGAGATGCCTGATTCTCCACCCAATCAGGAGATCGGGATGTTCATGATCAAGACAACCTGCTTCTCTCAGGATGGTGGGAAAGTTGCCTCCTCTGCTCGCTCTGTGAGTTACTGCTGAGATTTGTTTTTCAGCGATGTGTGTAAAATCAAGATGTGCGTCAGTAACCATTGCTGCAACCTGATTCACTGTTGCACTGATGTGTGTGTGTGTGTGTGTGTCTCAGGCACAACAGCTGTCCGCCTCCAGCTCGCGCTCTGTGAGTACAGCACTAATGCACAATAACCTTTCAGGCTCAAACATTAGAGCTGCTTCGCTGTGGGTGATCTCAGTGAAAGGAGCTCATTCAGTAGGGATGGCAAAGCTTCATCTGGGTTCACTGAGATGATTTTCATGTTCCTTCAACTGATCACAGAGCTGCATTGTTTTGTCACTTTTTCACCCCTCATGTCTTTCCTACTTGTTCTCTCTTTACTATGCTTCATCAGTAAGACGATCACAGTGTGTAAGTCAGGTTTGTTGTCCTGTCAGAGTATGCTGCGATACCGCTCAGACCTGCTGAGGACCATAAGTACGCTGCTCTTCTTCCCGGCGTTTGTGACTGGAGTTGCGGAGCAGAAACAGACGCTGGAGGTGGAGCTCTTCTCAGACTACAAAGATGACCCTGTGAGTCAGTTCTGAGCTTGTATGAGCATGTATGAAGCCAGTGATGCAACAGTGTTCACTAAACTGTGCTGGCACGTTTTTCCTGCCCCAACAGTATTCCCCCTCAAACACAGCCGTCATCGAGATTCTGTCCAACAAGGTGCAGATCTACTCATCCAAGCTCTACATTCACGCTCATTTCACTGGTTTAAGGTGAGTCTAGTAGTAGTAAATCTGCACAAATATTGTAATATCAAGCTGATATAAGATAAGATAAACCCTTATTTGTCTCACAGTGGAGAAATTTGCAGTTTACAGCAGGAACAGTAGTTGCACACAGCAGAACATAGTAACATAAAAAATACTTATAAAAGAGTCAGAATTAAGTGAAAAAAAAAAATATATATATATATGTGTGTGTGTGTGTGTGTGTGTGTGTGTGTGTGTGTGTGTATATATATGTATATATGTATGTATGTATGTATCGCTTTTCAGCATCACAATGAGAAACAAGTACAAATGTGCATAAAATTAAAATTCTACAGGTAACAGGTAGGATGAATAGCTTGTATACGATGGAGTAAGTGACTTCTTCAATTCGCCAAGTTTAGATGTAAAAATGGACCTCAGAGCATGAGGAAGAATCACTTTGCCACAGCTGAGGCCTCTTAAGATCGTGTTAACCAGAAATCACCACTTGCCACGTTTATTGGTCTCACTAACCACAGCTGTTACTTCAGATAAATTCTCTATAAAATCCTTGTGCATCTTATCAATGCGTACTCTGTGCACCGTCATCAGATACCTGCTGTTCAACTTCCCTGTCCTATCAGCCGTGGTGGGGGTGTCAACCAACTTCATCTTCCTCAGCATCCTCTCTGTCTTCAGCTACATACAGCTGATGTTGGCAGTTCTACAGAAACCAGTGCAGGTTTCAAATTGTTCCGTTTTATTCTGTGAATGTATTCATATTTACAGTATCTGTGCTGCATCGAGTTTTAACAGCAGGTCTGCTTTGTTGTTGTTTTTTTCATCTCCAGAAAAATGGACCGTTAACAGAGAGTGGGTCAAACGGCAATAACAGCCAGGCCCAGAATGAACATGACATCGCAGGTACACACACTGAGGGGCACAGTTCCTTGTTCACATTATGTACAATTGCTTGTCTGACTGCAGAAGTACATTCTCTGGCAGGTTCTGCAGAGCTGGCAGGTCCTCATCAGTTAACCCCCGCTAGACATAGGATTGAAGACCATCTGCGGAATGGAAGGAACACAGAGCAGCAGAACGGAGAGACACTTGGTCCAAGAGAACCTATGGAGTCAAAAGCAGCCTGAGGGGGATAAAACAAAGAGAGTAAAGTGTAAACAGAGTGATTCCAGAAGGATATAGATGCAGAAATCATTCACATACCCGGGCAAATAGCAGAGGGTGGTTTGTTTCAGCTGTGACCATTTTAATTCAGTATCGTTACTCCTACTGTGAACTACAGCAGTTCACAAGAATGATACACAACTCATTATTCACCACGGAACAGTCTGGTGTTCACATTTGTTAATATGCATGTTGGCTTTCCTATGAATATCTTTTATTTTATTAGTCAAATCCAATGCTCTGACTTCACATACACAGAAAAAAACAAGTTAATTATTTAAAGTTAAATGGTAAAACATTCCAAAAAGAAAAGCAAAAAAATATGTTAACCGACAAGTCAACATTTTTCTACCTGTTTCTATTCCACTTCTCTCATTAACCACAATGTAACTTTGATTGTTATTCAGATTTTATCAAAGCATGTGCAGGCTGGCTTTTTGTTCTATAAAACATTTGTAGACTGATGCCTTTTCACACAGCTGGATCACAGAAGAAGCTTCACTCTGACCCAAGTGCCTGGACATCCTTAAGCCTGCTTCACAGACGGAGAAATTCCAGCCACTGACCGTGAATGAAATTGTGGAAGCTAAATAACATCACAATCTACACGACATACACCAAAGAGAAGCATGGAGTGAAATCTCTGTGATACATCATTGTACACCAACAGGTAGTACAATAGCTTAAATGTGCATTATTCAGACAAATAAACAACTGTTTTTACAATGCAACTGGAGCACTGCTCCTGTAGGTGGAATACATAGTATTGCCAATAATGAATAAAATAGAAAAGTAAAAACTATGCACAGATGATGCCAAAGCTATGAAAAAGTATTCAACACAAACCCCCAATAAATACATTCTCAACACAATATATGTGCATATTCATTGTCACAGCCAAATGTACCTATGAAGAATTGTTGTTACCGTCGTCGTCATTATCGTCATGATTCTGTTTATAAAGGTTTGTACCAGACCTGCAGTACTTCATCCTGACCTCTAGAGAGCACTGCTACATTCATCTGCAGGACATCCACATTATCAGCTGAACCCATAAACGTGTGTAACTGCACTTGTTCCTAGCAGCTTTTTCCTTTTCCTGTTTATATCCAAATCTAATCTTTAAATAATATTCAGCATAATCAAATACATTTTGAATTAACATAACTATTTGTGCAATAAAGGCGTGGTCGTGATTTATAGTATAGCTACTGCATTTAGTACACTATCGTTCTTCTCACCTGTACCGCTGGGCTCCCGTCAGTGGTTGCGAATGACCACTAGGTGGCACCATATTGGTGGTCGGACCAGGGGTGGGGAAGTGTCGACACTGACCGACATTTGCAGGCTGTTCGAAGACGATCCCGCATTCCATTCTCTTTTCACAAATATAACGGTGAAGAATAGAAACAAAACACAAGTTGTCAACCTGACGCTAACAGCTAGCTTGAGTTACCCATGGCTACCATGACGTCCCTGACTGTTTTATTTAGCGAACGATGGTTATTTCGCAGTCTAAAATTGCGTTGAATGACTTTCTACCTCTCAATAGTTGGGCCCGTAAGCATACCTGGACTGGAACGTGTTTCTGAATGGATGAAAGGACTTTTCTAGGGGGCATTTGTCCAGGCCTGGTGGTGACACGTGTGTTCCATGACGGTAAGTGCAGCGCGTAGCTTCTCGCCCTTAACATCGGTGTAACGTTTCAAGGACCGTCGGCGCGTCACCAACACGTCCTTGAAGTTGAAAGCCTTCATTTATTGGACAGAGACACAATAATTATATTAAGTGTAAAGTAAACATGGTCAAATTGGCATCTCTTCAACGCAAGTGGACTGAAACATGCTAGCATGCTCAGTTTCAATCTGTGTGGTCACTTAAAAGATTATATTCGTACACATTAAATTGATAGAATTCGATGTAGTGTTTTATTTCCCTAATTGAATTAGTAAATGAAAAATAAAAATGGCGTTGGCCTTTTATGCAATAACAGTATTTTGAAATTAAGGAGCACGTAATTTGATATCATGTTTCCGATGTAATGATAGCTTCCATAGTTTTTTAGTTTTTTTTGTCGCAACCTGTGACATGCACCGGAAGAGTAGCATATGTAAATAACATTTTAAATGACGTACTTCCGTTTTCTGCGCAACACCCATAACACGCAGAGACCAGCTAAGCTAATCGCTAGCCCTCTTCAAGAGCTCTTCCTGTGACAACGCCGTGCTAAGTCTTTTGTTTAAAGCATTCGGATGTTGCACCTTTCTTCGCGAAGAGAAAGTTCTCTTATGAAATAATTCTTCGAACAGAAGCGTTTTCCTTCCCCTATCTAACGCTTTGTGGAACTATGGCGGACAGCGGGCATTATTACGGTAAGAAACGTGCTCCACTTAACAGCAAAAACCTCTTTCGTCCTGCCGGTACAGTTTTGACTTGATATTGTAGGGCCTTTATTAGATTATTAAAACGCGATGGTTTTTATGGTCACAGGAGTTAGAACTGTTAACTGTTAGGCCCCGTTCGAAATCGGCGGGCGTTACTGTCTGTCCACAATCTGACTTTCTTTAACGTCAGTAAACTATCACAGTAGGTTTGTTCTTGATTGAGCCAGGTTATTGTATAAGAAACGCTTGGGTTATTTCTTTAAACATTAGCGTTTTTAAATATGTGTAAGCTACATAGAATAATTTATTTATCCTGTGTAATTATTACCATATTTCAAAAGTGGCTTGTGAGAAAGCACTGTTTATAGAGAGAGAGGTCATTCATCTCCCTAGAGAAATTCACATTTCCAGCAGCACGACCAATCAAAAAGATAACTTCAGGAATAAGAATGGGGAGGCAGGGGGGATGCCGCACCAGATGGCAAAAAAACTCTCACTGCTGATTTATAGAGTGAGTAGACCTGTTCCAACTTCCAACAAGATGTGCATTTTCCCTCCTGTAACCTTCAATGAAGGATAACTTGACACCATTCATTTATGATTGCAGGTGCAGCAGTTTATGACACGATACTATTGTTTGTTTTTGTACACATCGTATGTGCCTGTTATGATATTGAGCATTGTCAGTAATTACCATTGTCTGCTGTTTGTTTTAGAGCACGATGACAGAACTGGACCACAATTCCGCAACCGCAAAGGGAGAGGCTCTCATAAGGGTCGGTCATATGACAGGTCCCGCAGGGACCGTCAACGGGGAAACCACTCTGGAGGGTTTGGAGGTCCTGGACCACGTTCTAGGCTTGACGACACAGATGGGGATGTAACTATGAGTGACACCTCTCAGGACAACAGCACCCAGCACAGATTGTGAGTATGGCTCAAGTGTCATTGAACACATTTTGTGGTTTACTCTGTTCTCTTACTATCACTTGAGGCAGTTTACAACTGCAGGGGCATTAACCATGAAAGTGACAATGGTGTGATTTTAAAAAAAAAAAAAAATTGTATGAAAAAGGTTAGCATGAAGGTGAGAGCCACAATGCAACACAGTCAGCCAGTATCCAGGGACATTTCTTTAAGAAGGATGTTGGAAATATTTAATTTGTGAAAATACAGCATGGTGTCAACGTAATTGTCTTGTCTCAGCAACCCCTATGGGAGACCCTTCCGGAAAGGAGATGGCCGCTTTGACAGAGAGAGGCGGCAGGGCAAAGGAGGTGGAGGCAGAGGAGGAGGTTTTAGAGGAGACAGAGGTGGAGGAGGAAACGGCGGAGGCGGGAAAAACAGATCAGGCTGGTTCAAAGTGACGGTATGTATGACTTCAGATAGGATAGATCGTTTTCATTTTTTCTCTTGCAGTTTACTGAGGATTTTTTGTCTCCTATCACTTAGATACCGCATGGAAGGAAGCATGACAAGAAATGGTTGTTGACAGCTCTTCAGAACATCTGCACAGTAACATTCACAGCTGTACAGGTGA
>JBBMJM010000015.1:3638664-3650061 GCA_037832705.1 Centriscus cristatus | reverse complement strand
TATCTATCTATCTATCTATCTATCTATCTATCTATCTATCTATCTATCTATCTATCTATCTATCCATCCATCCATCCCAATATCTAAGACCAGTTTCAACTTAAACTAAGTGCCAATGACCATGCATGCTGTTATTTGTGGGCAGCAGAAGAAACCATGCGTTCCCATCCATTGACAGCCCCCACTATAGGCAACTTTAATTAGATTAGTCATTGCACACACTCATTCTTCCAGGTAGGCTCTGGATTTGAATCTAATCTGGGATTTGGTGGTTCAGTGCTGAGTGGTGTGGAAACCCTGGAACTAGCCTGCCTCTAGCCTGTACATATGTTATGATACGCTGGCTGGAGAGACAGACAGATGTCCGACCGTTTAAAAGTGTGAGAGAGGATTACTTGCGAAGTTATGTAATGCTTGGAAATTAGAGTCTGGTAGTTGCACCTGTGACTAAATGATTGTCTGAAATGGGTGAATGAGCAGCATTTTACCAATTCATCAGGTAATTTCCGGACTTCTTAGGTCCCAAGTTTGACCTTAACACAAGTAACTTTGAGCAGGTTTCAGGTTGAAGGTGTGTATGAAAGAAATTTAACTATCTAACATCTACATAAAAAGACTGAATTGGGAGAACCTCAGCAAAACATAATGAAATTAGAATTAAGACACTCAGACTGGAACGATCTCATGCAAACGTCTGAATTCATTCCTCACCCGGATGTCCACTCATGAGGTAAGCTCATCTCATCATCCATTCTTCATTAATACAGGATTACATTTATTCTCAATCCTGAACTCACACACACACTCCACTCGCTCCCCATAGAAACAGACCTGCTGTCTGTCAGGGACCTCCTGCGGTAGCCGAGGCAGTCAGGTGTCTGTGTGCCACCGCGGGAGTTTCACCCTTTACAAGTTCATGGAGTCTGACTGTTTATCTGGCTGCTAGCTGAGGCTTTACTGAACAACCAGTGGATTTCTGTTCAACAACAATACTCTAGCCTTGTTAATCGAGTTTCATGAAGGTAAGACACTAATTCAACCTGTTTGAACTGTGAGAACAATAAAACAGAGCATGTACTGATTGGTGATGTGAGCCATTAACCATTCTGTGCAGTTTGGATGTTCGATGTATATATAGTATACATATATATTCGATCATATTTCGCTTTAGTGACCTTTGTACTGATTTAACAGTGTTACGCCATCTAAATCTGGATAAGTACGTTTTTGCACATGGCCATCTAATGGTTAAGTAGTTTCTAGTTCATTATAGTGAAGATAAACAGTATTGTCTGGTGTCAGAAAGCAGGTTGAATATAGGAATTCTGACGTCTATCCCTCTTTTTACTGATTTTAAGGATCATTGGTGTCTCTTCCAGATGTTTCCTTGGTCAGCTGTTTTTACCCTTGAGCCTAAAGTGCCAGGCCAGCGGACAACTGAGGAGCTAGTAACAAACACTCTGATGCTGGAGCTGGGGGCCATAGTGAAGCGCACCGAGCGCATCCGATTGGAGCGGGCAACAGATGGACGCCGGCGCAGGCGGAGCTCCTCCTCCACAGCGGACTACAGCTGGCTGGCAAACACACCCAACCCACAGCCGTACGAGCTGACCCCCAATGACCTGGTGGAGCTGCATGACCTCTGTGCCAAAGTCCCTCCTGCACAGTGCGGCCCTGTGATCGTCAGGTGAGAAACTGGCAAAGAGGAAAGACTGTGACCATGAGTATTCATGCAGACTCAGATGGGCGGCCAGTGAGTGCTTTACTGGGAGGAGGAAATGAGTTCCATGGACAAAGAGCCTATGTGTCAGTTAAATCAGCTAATATTGGACTTCAGAGATGTATGGAGTCACTGGAGATGTTGGCCGGTGTGCGCAGATATGGTAAACAATTATGATGACAATTGTGGTAAACACATAGGGATTAAGAGTAGTTAGACTTTGGTAGAAGATAACCTTCGTATGTATTGCAAAGGTCAAAGGTCACAGCTGAGTTCTCAGCAGCGCCACAAACTGGACATTTTCTGAAACGCTACATATCATGTTTTCTGTCTCTTTTTAGTTCTAGGGTGTTGCTCCAGAATAATTTAGTGTGGACCAGTGAGGAATTTGTGGACCTACTTTTTACTTAGACGACCTCTTTTAATTTTTTTTAACACGATACCAACATTTCAGGACTCCTTTATTGTCATTCAGACAGGTACACGGCAGAAAGAAATATCCTTGGTTGACTTCAGATGGTAAAATGGTTAAAAACATTTGCGATAAATGAAATTACAGTATAAATAAAACCCTTAAAAATCATACAACCTATGTTCCTAAAGTGCAAAAATGGGCAGCCCAGTAAGCCCGTGCTGTTCCTAATCATCACCATTATTCCTCCCCCGCAGGTTTAGGAGGCTGGTGTCACAGATGGAGCCTGAGGTTCATGAAGTTGCTCGGCTGTTTCGCACCGTGCTGCGTGACAGCATTGACGAAGCCAACACAGCCGACGTTGTACAAGACAATGTGTTTGAGAAGCAGCAGCGCAGCAAGAGCCTCTCATTTGTTACTTTCCGTACAAAATTCCGCACGGGTCACTTCTTCAAGGGGAGTGGCATGAGAGGCTCTAGAGGGAATCTGCAGCAGCAAGTGGATTGGTCTGATGAGGAGGAGGAGGAGGATGGAGAGATGGAGGAGGAAGCTATGAAGGCTAGACTGAGGAAAGGGAGGAGCCAGAGCATGCCAGAAATCAGCCCTATGGAGCAAAGCGCCCAGGGGTGAGGAAGGAGGCAATGGGATGGAGAGGGGGATGCTGGTGGGCGGGAAGGATTCGCCCGGAAGGGAGGAAATGATCTGAGACAGGAAATAGGAATGTGGACTACTAGTATTATGATGAAAAATAGATTTGAAAAAGGACAACAGCAGTTCAAATGAAGAAATCTTACTGGACTTATTGCAAGGGAGTTTGGATTCTTTAGTCAGCAGCATCTGTTGAGTTGATCAGACACTTACAACAGGTCTCATAGCAAACTGTAGAATGTGAGATTGCTGAGTAATAGTTCTAATGGTCATGTCTCCACTATCACTAACACATGCAAAGGTCTCATGAATGGCAGCTCTCGATCAGTCATAAATGTGAATTGCAGGTTTGTTGCACAAACACTGGGTCATCTGGCAAGTTGCTCTCACAGCACAATCCTGTTTTCAATTGTGAACATTCCTTGGATTTTCGAGGATATAAAACCATGTTATCCTTGTCATTATTGTGTGAATAAAACAGCTTTTTCACAAATTGTTTGTCTGATCAGTTTTATTTTTGCAAGGGTACATTTTGGCCCAATAAGGTTTTACTTTCCTGTTTCCAAGGTGAGGAAAACAAAATCTAAACTGTGAGGAAACAAGAAAAAAAAAAAATTATATGAAGTATGAATATGAAATACCAAGCAGCCACACTCAGTATCTGTTAAAGCCCCACATGGCTAATTACATCACTGCTGACTAATCCTCTTATCCCAAGGAAAATGTCAGACATGTGCCAACACCCCAGTATTTTTTAATACGCACTTTCATATCAATACATCATTTTCACTATTTGCACTTTTTACATTTAGTCAAGGCATTTGGCTAAAAAAAAAAAAAAAAAAGAAATTTTCTTCTTAAAAAGTGGAGGTCATTTAAATAACATCCTGTACATTAGATAGAGGGGAAACAGAAGTGACGTCCAACCTTCCAGGGAATTCTGGTTGATTACAGTCACTTCATTAATACCAAAACAACCAGTATAACCCTTTCATTAGTGCAGACATCAAACCCGGAGCCTTTTACTTGAATGTTTTCTGTTCACTAATGTATTCCCATGGGCTGCAACCAGACAGTCCAGTTTTATTTCAAATAATGCCGTTATGTAACACACTAACATTTTGTACAGCTCATGCATGAATCAGCAAAGTTCCCTTCGGCACGCGGTGCTGCTGGCTGCTTGTCCCCAGCAAGTCTCTTTGTATTGTGTCACAGTTGTTTGGAAACCATTTGGCAACATAAAACTGAATACAAGAAAGAATTCACATCATCAAAGGAAAGGTTGTGATTGGAGAAGTGTTAAGAAACAAATGTTACTCTAATACACAGTCAAGAAATACTAAGAAGCAAGTTCTGACAGTTGGCTGCAAAATAACGATGAATCAGACGTAACTGAGGCGAACAAGACAAAAACATGGAAATTAAAACACAGTTTGCAGAATCAAACCATTAAATTTGAGCCATTTTGATTAAATGCTTATATGTAATTGGTCAATGTTACGGAGCAGTTTGCTATTCGCTGTACAAAATCGGATTTCAGATAATTATTTTCATTAGGACAACGTTGGATATGTTCATTCTCCACTGCATTGTCAAAATATAAATATCTTGAGGAAAAAGAGAGTAAGTCTGCTTATCTGGACTGGATCCCAATCCTCCTTCAAACCATGTCTCTGACAGACTAACCTGTGCTGTCAGCCTAGCTGGAGTTTTTATTCCACTTGCGTTAGGAGCTGTTCTTCCACCAGATGTCCTTCAGTGGTTTAAGCAAAGAAGACTACAAAGATGATGAAGAAGATGATGAGGACAAGGAAGATCTTGATCATCAGCCAGCGATTGGAGGAGACAGACTGGAAATATTTCAGGATCTCTGTGTGGGCAGCTTCCACATTCAGCTGAGTATCTTCCACATTCGCATCAATCCTGAGTAGCACAACAGGAACAGTGATCAGTGTGACATGCTTCGCTTAGATAGAGTAGATATCAACTGCACCAGGTGTTAGTGTTCACAGTGATGACCCATCTCTGGGATTTCAGTTCCCAGCTTCTTTATGTAGGAATGAACCATTTCCTAGCTATACCATCCTCCTCCTCCTCATCATCATCATCATACCTCTGGATGGTTTCCTCTTGCTCTTTGACCATGTGTGCCAGCTGCTGGAATATTGAGCCCAGTTCCACAATGGTGCTTTCAATGTTCTGCATGGTGTCTGCACGACTCTGGATGTAGGAGTCCTGTAACGAAGTAGCTAGATTATTGAAGGGGTCACAGAGACATGACAAATGTGCACTGCGTCTGCATCAAGAACTTCAATAATGTACAGGAGGATTCATTATTAGGTGCAAATTACAAAGCCTTTTTACATAATTGCACTGGCGGGATTAATGACCAGTCCTGCCTTAATTCTTTCCTCCCTTATGAATAAATCACCAACTAGCTACCTGTTCATCGATAAGCTGGAGTTGCAAGGGATTGCTCTGAGAGTCCATGTCGATGGCCACATCTCCCAGACTCCTGGACTCATCCTGCATCAGGACTGAACTCTCTGAAGAGACACAACAAGCAGAACAAAGGAATGTGCTGAAAAACATCAGGCCGTGATTCTTAATAATAGAGGCGAAAAGCAAAAGGAACAGCGGGCACATACAGTAGCTAGTTACACCCACTGGGAGAGTCAAACGTTCCAGGGAAATACCTTTTAAATTTGGGGTTGTATAGCCCTGGTAGTCATTGCGCGGCTCGCGAGCGGCATGCGGCTCCTGGGCCCCTTTTTTGCGGCTCCCTAAAATATTTTTTCATTTTTGCATTACAGAGCACCAGATACAGTAATCATTCACATGGACTTTGAGCAGTTCCTTCGTTTTACAACAGCTGGTTTTTAGCAGTGTTTCTGTGCATTCTGTGGTGAAATTTCAAGCAATGTGATTTTTTTAAGAATACAGCAATGAAAACCTTTGTTTTACTGACACGACCCTTTAAATAGAAAACTCTTTTTGTAAATTTCAATAATTCACTTGGAAATATTTTCAGAGCACATATTGCTTGACATTTGACCTGCAAAGATGAAACAAATCAAAAAACATTTTTATTGGCAATATAACTGCCTCTATAAGAAGTAGGGTTTCCACGTGTTTGATGAAATTCTGAACTAATAGTTCAACAGGAGGCAGGCTTTGCAGATAAAAAGCCATGACATCTAATGAGGCTTGTTCACTCCATATTTTATTTTCAGCTACACAGATGTAAATTAATCCACATTTTAGGTCATGACAGTGAGGTTCAATCTGTTCAAAACACTGACACTATTAAAGGGCAGATTTGTGCTTTATGTGGCTTCTGATACTAGAACAATGGTTCTTAACCTTTTTGGAGGTACCGAACCCCACCAGTTTCATGTGTGCATTCACCGAACCCTACTATAGTGAAAAACATGATATATTTTTTTCAAATTCAAGACATAGGTATGTTTTTTTACTGGTGCACAAAATGAGCTGTGCATGAACATCGCCTTGTTCAAAGGACAAAAACGTTAGTATGGATAAAATGACACAATGAGTCGGAAGTGTCTTGACCCTTGGGGCAGAGGCTCCACCGAACCCCTCAGAGCGACTCACCGAACCCCGAGGGTTCGTTTGAACCCAGGTTAAGAACCACTGTACTAGAATAACAAAGAAAAGAACATCTTGATTTATTATTGTTTACATTGTTTGATGGCGTATCTGCTGTCTGTTGGTGCTTTAGTTGTGAACGCACAATGTGTTTTAACGATTGCAAATGTGACTGAGGCACAATATTGGCGCATAGAGTGAACACGGCCTCAGGACCATACAACTACATGCCGATGCCGTCGGAAACACTGTGAGCCAAAATACACAGCTACTGTGTGGAAATGTGATGTGGCTGAACTTACTGAAGTTATTCGCCATGAGAGGAGAAGACGAGGCGGGGGGCTGGGAGAACTGCTCTCTCCTGCTGCGCTGCTGTTTCAGGTTCTGTAGGCACAAGTACAAGTGATTTGAAACATGTCCAAGGAGAAACAAACTGCCCCCTCTCCCAAGAAGGTTTGCTGTAGTTTAAAAGACAAAAGAGACATTTCAAGGGGTTCCTACCTCCGTTCTGACTTCAAGGACTGATTTGAAGTCATTGGACATTGACGCCAGTTTAGACTGTAAATGGGAAAATAGATGGAAAAGGTGCAGCTGAGTAAAGCTTAACGTTTGTTATCTGAGATTGATTATTGTAACAGGATTTCTTGAAGCCAAAAACAATGATATGTTGTATCCATATTATGTTACTAATGCTTTAAGAATATGCAACACATGACAGACATATGTCTAATGACGTTGCTGTATTTCTCCTCATTCGATGGATTAAATATCATGTGGAAAATACTGCACAAGAAAAGGGATTTCGCTTGTTTGCATTCAGCATTACAAAGCGTTTAAAGCATTCAAAATGAGAAGCCATAATACATCATCCATCAAGGGCCTCAAGACAACTCACAGAGAAGTGGAAAGTATGCATTAGACTGAGTGTACCTGTAATGACACCACAATGGTGTTTGAGTGGGTTTGGATATGTCGGCTCCCCGGTGCACCACGGGACCTGACCAAGTCTTGGAGTTGTGCTATCTGTTTGTTTAGGCTGTTTATGTCCTAAACACAACAACAACAATAGCATGTCAAACAGTTTGTCACTATCAATGTATCTAAATTATCATGAGTAGATCTGTTAAAATGTCAAACATGCCTCATGCCTTGTTCTTTTCGTTGCCTTGTACTCGTGACTTGTGCAATGACAATAAATTGAATCTAATCTAATCTAATCTAATCATGAGATGTTGGACTCAACTTACTTGTTTAATGATGTATGTCAGCTCCTCAATCTCCACTGCCTTGTCATCAAATAGAGATTTTCTTTTTGCCACTGAAAGAAAAAACGATGAATATAAAACAACATTTCTGGAGCACCAATACTAAATAAAACACTGTCATTTTTAAAATTTAAAATACTGTGGGAAAAACATGAAAGTAAAGACTTACAAATCGTGAGCTTTTCCAGTTTCGCAAATGTATTGCTTAGGTCTTTTCCTATTCTCCTACAAGGAAACAAAACCACACACACACACAAATAAGCTTCAAATGAACAGACTAATTGTTATTGTTGTTGTAAGATTATACAGAAATATGCTTCTTAACATTTGTGTAAGACGATACATTGAAACAAGTGATTCAATTTTATGTCCTCCGTCTCCTAATCCCAAAGCCATGGACATATCTTTTCACTGAAGATTGTTGTGACAATTAGTATGATTTTAAAATACTGTGTACGTTCCATTTAGTTTGCAAAAAGAACAGCAAACAAATGTAGTCAGTGTGGAAACAAAAACCAAGGCGAACTTACTTGGCCATGACTGTAAAGTCACTGCGCTGCCTGAGGGCACTGAGAGCTGGTTTACTGGGCTGGACTCCATTCTGATAGCAATAAGAAAGACAAACAAATGGGACATTGTGAAAAGAGAGCTGAAGGGGAAGATAGAATATCCAAAGGATTTTGATTAGGTACTAATGATTAGTCCAGAATTACTCACGTGACAAAGCATTCCTGATTGCTCACACTGTATTCAATGATCAGTTCAAGCTCACAAAAATGACTAATTTCTCAAATATTCTATGAATCTATTTTCTTGTACTTTGTTGTCCAAAAACACATATGCATATGTAAATAGCCATTAAAAGTCCAATAAATAACCAATAGCAGACAAAAAATACAACAACCATAGAGCCAATATTTCAATAGGGATCTGTCTATTTTGTGTTGCATAATTATGCACTAAAGAATAATATAAGAGGCAGCTGGCTTTCTGCAAGCTATGTAGAAAGACAGAGGCCTCTTCTAAATGACCTCAGATGTATCGCTCATTTATCAGCTGACATAAGACAATTCAAGTAAATCTGCGATGATAATGGATGGCATGGAGGTCAAACAGCCAGGTAGGAGAGAAAGAGATTAACAAAACCTGATACAGAAAACGCACAGAAAGTATTCAGAAAGTAAGAAAGTTACCAAAACAAAATTATTAACGCTACAGAAGTTACAGTAGAAACAGACAGCTGCTGTTCTCATATTGGACAAACAGTGACTTAACTAACTTAATATAACTTAATATCCACTATGATGGATATTAAGTTATTTTTGGTTAGTTTCTTTCGTTTTCTCATTTCGTCACTGATTATAAAGAACAGTGTTATGAATACTATAGTGAGTATATTCGCTTTTCTTCCTTGGCTGGAGCTGAGAACCAACAACTTGTGTCTCCTCGGCGCCATCTCACCTGTCTGCCCTGCAGAGATTTGCAGGCTGACTGGAACTCTAGGGTCCGGTCACGGCAGGTCATCCTGTGGTCTGTTGGCGGGCACCAGACCCCTGCGGACTGGAAACCACCTGGAGCCGCTGGAACCTTCTACTTCCTGGGGTCGAACTGATGGATGCACACAAGAACGCCGGGTATGCGGAAAAACTCACAACCAAGGCGATGTATCCTTCATGAGCATATGCATATACATGTCTGCGGAGGAGAATATAAATGTCAACCGAGTGCTTGACGTGACAACATGAAATATAGCTGAATGGAGGACCTTCGAGAAAGGATGTGGTAAAATACTCTGCCGTTATGTCCGTTGCTAGCAATTCGCAGACATCACACGGCTAACACCAAGCAGCGACACAACCCATAACAAACACCATGATAGCCGGCAGCATCGGACATATCACCTCAAACAAGGTGATCATAATCATGTGGAGGTAGCTGATTATATAAAGTCTGGAGGAGGTTGTGTGTGAAGGCCGTCCACAGCTGATCAGCCTATGGCTAGCCTGCCCGGCTAGCCATGTTAGCAACAGTAAGCTAACAGGGGTTCCTTACGGTTTTCTCGGTGTTACATTGATAGAATTAGACCAAACGTACACATTTAACGTCAACTATTGGTTTAAAGACGCATATAATTCGATTCCCACTTACTTTAACGGCTATTAAACCATAATCCCACAGCTCTCGGCGCTTCTGGTAAAAACTAACCAACCCAGGAGTTAAAGTTCCAATCCGGGTCATTTCCGGCATTGACGTCACTGCCACGTTTGCTTAACACAGTGGGGTAAATGTAGGTACTCAACCTCGCCACTAGGGGCCACCAAAGTAAATAGTATGACAAAACTTGGCTCATGAGCTGTAACATCACTTCCGCATTTAAAGAATTCAGTCTTCATTCATGTTTAAGCTGTCATTTTGTCCTTATCTTTTGTCTTTTCAGTCATGCCTATACTATCTCTGTAAAAACACATACACAATACAATGTATTATGATTATGATTATCAGGATTATTACAATATTATTGAAAGCTCAAGGTGACTCTGGGGACCATTTGTCTGAGTCAGTGTGGAACATGAGCAAGAAGAGCTTGTGCAACTGAGCCTACTCTTCCACAGGTGTAATGTAATGTATCTTTATGACCTAGCCATACCATGATATTAATAGAGATGATAATCTTTACCAACAAAAGCATTTTAGCAACTTGGAGCTTTTTGATGAAAAATCAGAGTGAAACCTATTTTGGAAGAAGTATGTGTCATAAAAGAACCCTGACAAAGATCAATATGGATGACGTTGCAAGTAAAGCATGATGTGTTTTTGTGCAGGCCGGGGAAAGGCAAACGAAGCAGCGGTGACTAAGGCATCAGGTGAGTTTACCTGCAGGTACTATATGGAGTCAAAGATAACAACCAGCAGGCTCTCTGATCTCCTGTCAGTCATGGGGGTACCTGCATCTTTTCTCGGACATGAGCAAGCACGTCCAGACCGCAACTATGCCCTCCCCCATGTGTTAGACCCTCAAACTCATCTATGTTCTTATTTACTTTCCCCTGTCCTCAAAACACACCACTCACGTTTTTCAGTGGGGAAATCTTTCTTGTTTCTTCATAACTCAAAAACTACTGTAGGTAGCACTTGACATTGTCACACAAGGTACCTATAGGTGGTCACCATGCTTCATGATCATTAAGATCTGATGAAATAATATGGATTTTTTTTCACTTGATATAGTGAACAATAGTGAACCCATGCTCAGCCTGGGATGGAGTTTAGGTTGTTGGAGTGGTGGCAGGTTTGTGTAATTATGCCTGGTGGTGAGGTCCTGAAAAGTGGATACCAGTTAAAGCAGAAGGTGCTTTAAAACTAAAGCAAAACAGTTGGATTAATATAGATTTGAGAAATGTTTGATAAATGATCCACAGCTGAAATGTATTTGTCAACCTGTTGCTGAACTGTGAATATTTTGGCTGATGCCCTTCAGTGGACTGAGACTGATGAGGCCCAGGTTTCTTTTGGAGATAATGCAGTTAGTTTGTTCTGATGGGGACAAAAGAGTTCTTTGTGCTCAAAAGAGACTCTCTCGCGTTCCTCTTAGTTTAACGGAAACCAGCAAACAGACTCAGCATGCCACTATATATTGAACCAAATCTCTCTTTTGTCTCTCTCTCCCTCACACTCACACACACACACACACACACACACACACACACACACACACACACACACACACACACACACACACACAC
>JBBMJM010000015.1:3609514-3627885 GCA_037832705.1 Centriscus cristatus | reverse complement strand
GCGATCTTCTTTCCTTTGGCAGATACGGTTTCACATTTTAAATAAAACATCTTAAATATAGAGTTTAGCTATTGCAGCCCGGGTTGGGAGTTGTGCACAGCCTCATTTAGAGTAAAAGCAATCACATCTCCAGATACAGGATGAGCCTACATGTCCTATCTACGGGGGACGCGATTGAAGATCGACGCAGCTTGTTTTTGTTGTCTTTCACCAATGTGCAACTGCGGTACAAACTAATATGGTTTAACATTTCTAATTCTAAAAATCAATCAACTACACTTGACTAATAATGATGAATTATAATGCAGAGTTAGTATCGACATTCCATCCTCTCTCTCCATATAGTGACTGGATACTACAGGACTCCAAGAGGATATTTGTTCATGCCTCGGGAACGGATTTCCATGTTTCAAACACAAGTTTGTCTGGTTTGTGGAGGTTTCAATTTTGCTCCAATGTGACGCAAACTATGTTGACAAAGTATTAAAAACGCTCTAAAAATGATTTTAAATTTGGCAGAAAATAATAAATGGCTTTCATTTATTTAGCCTGTAAAGAGGTTTCTCGGTTCTTCTTCAAAGCTACAGGGGACCACTGCAGAAGGGTGACGGGGGGCGCGGGATGCCGACCCCTGGCTGAACGACTGGACCGCACCAGTTGGCCAACTGAAGATGGGCGTCTCTGTCATTGCCTCACTAAGAATGGTGAAATGTTGAAGTGAACTCATAAGCCATATGTCGGCGTCTTGTAAGGGTCAGCTGATATAAAAAAAAAAAATAAGAACAATACTTGTGTAAGTGGAGCTACATAAAGGCCCTGAAGACCAGAGGACCAGAGAACGAATTCTGACCAGTGAATCGACTCGGTTTGCTGCCGGCCTGTTTGTTGACCTTTGTAATTTTACCATTGACCTTCTTTTGTAATACATGACTTAAACTTGGTTCTGTCTCTCACTTAATATTTCTAGCTACAAAGCAAACAGGCATTTCCACCATAACGTCTACATCTACAGATGTGATATGAATAGATACATGCATGAGGCTACGAGCAGTTATTGGTGTTTCCCTTCTGCTCCTTCAGGCAGAAGTGAAAGCGGCATAACAGTTCTTTTGTTTAGTTACAGTCACTATTTGCTGTGGGGAAAAGAAAAAAGGAAAGAGTGCTCGACATATGATCACATCACCAACCAGAAGATGGGCAGGGCTCGCGTCAACACCACAGACATCCCATGAGCTACCGGTCGACTACGAGAAGGTCTAATTATGGGTTAAAGGAGGGCTGGAGGATGAAAGCAGAGGAGACCTCCCATATATAACATGCCAGCTGGGCAGACTTACTGTACCACTAAACTCTGCCTGATGACTTAACTTATGTGATTCAAAACCAGAGAAACATTATTTATAAAGATGGATGTTGGCTGTTCTGTGCGGCAGGAAGTCCCATAATAGGCTGGTAGAGAAGGAACAGGACACTCCCTCCCTACATCTGCAACTCTCCGTCACACAGGCAGAGTATGTCTGCTTATTAAATGTCTCAATGTAAGGACTTTAAAAAAAAGAGAGAAGGTAGTAAAGTTTGCAGAGTCCTGTTGCTGTCTGGTCAATGGAGGTGACTGACAGCATGTCTGTTTACCCCCACATGGAGGACAACATCTACAGGCAGGGTAAGAAGATCACCACACTGTGTAAGTCCTCTCTGTGGACTGCAGCACACTAACATGTCTATGTAAGAAGATCGTGATGAAGAAACGTCAGCCTGAGTCCAAATACATACAAGACTGTGGATTCAACCTGACACGATGGAACACTGAGGCAACTTACCTCCACTTTCAAGGACGAACATCCTCTCAGAAACTCACGAATGTTGGAAATGCAGTCGGCTTCAGTCCTCGGATCCGAGCAATACTGAGCACAAACACACGAAATAAATATCTAAAGACATAGGCAGACATCAGGCAGCAGAACTCCGCTAACCGCTCCGGACAGAACTAACGACGCCTGAAATTACTCTGTACGTGCGCAAAATCGCATTGTTGTCGGGATCCAAACGCGACAATCTACAGTTTAAAACGTGAACTGTGAAGTCTTCCAGCGTCTCCTTCATGCCTACATGGCCATTGACACCGTCAAGCTGTCAACATGTAAGACAAACATCCGCCGTTTTGTAAACTTTCACAATAAAATTGTCTAAGGTTGAGATGTGCTTTCTAGCCTGTACGCGTTGTCCTATACAATATGACATTCAAAAATTAAAATAAATAATACATACATTTGAAAAAAAAAAAACATAAAAGGAAATTATATCATGTTTTTTTTCTTGTATTCAAGAAGTTACTACTTCCGTTGCGTTCATGTCGCCTTTACCAAACCGGGAAGAGTCGATCGCTAATGGAGGAAGTGACGAAGCCTCTGCAACTGTTATCGTGACTAAAGTATAAGCGTCTGCTTTTCTTGAATGTTTGTCACTAAACAGAAGCCGATAGTCAACATTGTGCATAAATTTCAACTTTGTGGATCATCAGCTATGGTTAGAAGTTTTACATGTTTACATGCGGTACTGATATGCGTTGTGTTTCAGTGGGTGTTCACACCGACACACTGATGACAAGAATGCGGAACATTTCCTTCGCGCCCCTTCACAGTGAAATATCACCTCTGAAAGTTCGGTGAGTCGCCGTGTTTCCACACGATATGTACCAGGAAAACGCTACAACTTCCGAACTGCGTGACGACAGTGAGGCCTGCATGGGTTCTGGTCACTTTAAGTTCCACCAACCACCTCCACCCGATCGTCCACGGTTTGTTGCCTTCACTGACCTTCCACAACCAGCTTACCTTGGGCGTGAAACCAGGTACGAGCCGTTCGGTGAGCTTGCACAGGACAACGCCATCCTTAAGGGATGTTTTCAGAAACTCCTCCGGGTCTGCTATGTTCTTTTTCGGGGAGCTGAGCACCCCCAGCGATATTAACCATGTAACAGTCTGCTCCTCTGGATTCATGGCTCCGAAATATTCTCATTGCCTATTGAGCACGCAAGGCATCGCCAGAAAAACTAAGAGTTCCGTATCAACATGCAACTCACATCCGCACTTCTACAAGTTACCAAAAAAAAAAAAAAGAGGCCGCGGGGGGACGGACGAGGCTCTTGCTAAACTGATGATCACCCCTACTGGCAAATAGGCACCTAAACAATAGTCAGGAGTCCTGTTTCCCTGTGAGCCTCAGCTTTGTTGTATTTCATATTCTTGTGCAGCAGGGAACCGGAAACTGCATCAGCACATTTCACTGCAAACATGTTACCACACAGACTGACATGTACAGCATGTGTGTTCATTTCTACAGACGAATTGGACCACATTACAACATGTCTGCTGCCTTTTGTCAACTGCAGCTCCAGTTTGTTCAGCTTGAGTTTTATAGGAAAAAGAAACACTGCATTAAATTGCCGGCCTTGGAGTAAATCATCACAAGCCATGGAAACACATTGAGTGAAATTACAGTAATATTTAAGCCTCAAGAGGAGCCTGCAGAAATGGAAAAAGCCAACCTCCAGCCAGTTGTAATGATCAACAAATTGTATTCAGAATAGAACAAAATGAAGCAACTGTTCTTTTCGTGTCTTTATTGATCAACAACAACAGATGAGTCTGTTCCGTCTCCATTCGCCAGAGTCCGAGCAGCAGTCTCGGCCGCGCACAGCAGGAATCTGAAAGACAGCGACCAACAATTGAACGCTGCTTCCACTGTCTATTACACAATCTACTACAATGACACGTCCTTTTACAGCATCAGTAGTTGTCATACATTCGTAACTGATAAACTGATACCTGTACAAGAGCACCGCCATCATCTATGGTCCAGTACCACGAGCACACAAGTCAGGTAGGTTGCAAAGGCAGTTGCCTTAAACAGTGTTCATCCTGCAAGGAGAACATACAATTAATTTTGTGCCCTCCTCTTCATCATGTATTCATACATTGTTTTTCTATCGTCATCCAGTCCTTGGTGTGACAGTTCCGCTTTGGTGATCGTTTCCAGTGGAGCAGTTTCGATGGCAGTGGTCTTCCAGAGGTCTCCATTGTTTGGAATAGGCATGCTTGTGGGAAAGTGTTTACACCGAGATAAACGGCCTTTATTTTAAAAGGAAAAAAATGTATTAAAAAAAAAAGTTGCCTCTGCCAATCGCGCTTACTCAAGCTACACTTGGTGAAGGAACGAAGGTTCTCCATCGTGTTGAGGGTTCAGTTGGAACAGTGAATGTTTAACGAGACGTCTTACGCTGTACTTTTGTTGATGAAACGGGCTACAGGGGAAAAGGTACTCTGTTGAACTCCATTTTCTTTCATCCTCCTGGGCAAATGTGTGGAACATCACCCTTTGACGATTGCAATACAGGACAGAATGAGAAACTCATTGACAGATGAGAGACAAAAGAGGTTTGCTTTGCTTACCAGCCGTTGACTATCGGTGGAGTTGAAAAGACTCTTGCATTTGGTAGTTGCTGCCTTTGGTTTTGTCGTTGAATGCCATCAAATGGCTCTAGGGTGATGGATCCATTTCCACGGAAACTACATTGGAACATTCTGACAGGAACATTTGCCTAACCCTTAAAACAGCAGTGACGAAGGACATTTGCGTTCAGAATTAACTAACGCTCCTCGACTACAATAGCTGTCCCAGTTAAGCTTCACAGAGAACTTCGATCATGTTTTCAATTAGCAATCATGTCACTGTCTTTGGTCTTGATAATCGATGAGCAGTGGTCAGGGTACAACTAAAAGCTTTATTAGAGTAGGAAAGCCAGACTTGTAGGGCATTGCAGATTCCAACAGCACTGAATGTACAAAAACTAACACTCACTTGGTAACTGTACTGTTACATGAGTAAGAGAAATACTAATTAAAAAAATGTTTACACAATAAAAAAGGGTCATTTCAGAAACAGGTGAAAGCTAAGCTTCATATTCCACAGATTCAGACATGGACAGTTTCTCGTCACGTTTCTTCCAGAACACGCGTTAATTGTGCATGTAGACTAACATCTGGGTTCAAGTGATTCCCATGTCCATCTCAGTATCTGCTCCGAGCCATTCCTCTATCGGGTCGATTGCCTCCGCGGCCACCACGAGGCCCTCCCCGACTTGAGCTGCTGTACGAATCACGAGGAGGGTAGCCTCTCTCAATAGGGGGAGCTGGGCCCCTCTCCTGCCTGCCCATTCGCTCACCACGGGTAGGTGGATATGGGTCACTCCGACTGCTGGGGTAACTGTCTCGACTGCCATAGGAATCCCGGGAACTGCTGCCATAGTCATCGTAACGACTGCCTCCACCGCTCCCACCATAGGATGGTGGGGGGCCCCGTGAAGGTGGGGCGCTGCGAGAGTTACCTGCAGGGTCAATGGGTCAGGTAATTGGCAAGGTTCAATTTACACACCGTCTTGCACAGTCAAGTGCTCATTTCTGGCCGATACACGTTCGGTAACGTCAATTTAACGGATGACATGTTTGCAAGTCCCATCATGTCATCAATCTCAAATTGAATATTGGTGGTCTGGTTGACGCGGGCCGTTATACATCCAAGCACATGGAATAAATGGGCAATGTTACTTGTTTCAGCATGCCATTGATTTGAGTAGCCATTTCTCCTTTTAGCGCTCCAAGTGTTAGACCGAAGAGGAGGTTGAGGTTTTCGGTGGTCTTGGTGGTTTTTGAAGGTTACTCCTTGAGGGAGTGCTTTGAAAGGCAACATACTTTGAGTGGTCAACGGATGTTTCCATGGAATTTTCAGGTCTCCTTACGGGTGTCATCGCTCTGGAGCACATTACGTCATTTTACTACTTTTGTGTGAGTGGGTCAAACCCGTTTCTATTTTTGAAGAAAGCAGCAGTAACACGGGTCATGATAACCAGATGCGTCTGTCCAACACATTGTTGTGCAGTGGAGATGCCAATGCTTAGACTGCTAATAGCAGGAGAATTTGCAACTTGATTTGCCGGTCAGGGATGCAGCAAATGCAATGAGAACACCTAAGTTGTTTCGTCCAGGTTAGGGGGGGGGGGTTAAAAAAAAATTCAAAAATTTTTTTAAAAAACAGCATCTTCTTGCAACAGGAGGTCGACATAGTCAGTGCTATGAATTGGATGGTTGCTCCATTATTGATGCAGCTCATTTTCTGTACCAAAGAGTATATCAGTCTTACATTTATGCGGTCATATCTTACCGTAACCATCATACGAGTCTCTGTAAGAGCCACCACTCGGACGGTCCATATAGTTTCGTGAATCCCGGCCTCCCCCGTACCCATCACGGTCACTAAGTGACAGGGACAGTCGTTACCGTCACGATATATCTGAGTCTATTCATATCGATATCTATTAATGTACTGTACCAAACCAAAAGCCTACCTGTATCCTCTTGACATTGAGCCATAGTCATCTCTGGAACTGGAGTTGTATTCTCTGTAGGAGTAATCTCTGGGAGGAGGTCCGTAGTCCCTTGAATCTCTGGAGTAATCTCGACTTGAGTAGCTATAAGTTAATGTCAAAGCGAAACTCAGGCAACATTTAGCACTGAGAGACTGTATGTATTATACACAGTGGCTCAACTACAACGCCCTACCTGTCTTTTGAGTTGTAGTGGTCATCTCTTGGTGAAGGGTAATCATCCCTCCTGGACATCATGGAGTCTCTGCGAGGAGGGGGACCATAGGGATCTCTGTCCCTGGACATGGGGGCTGAAAGCAGCAACAGCAATCACATTTATCCAATAACCACCTATCTCAGGAATAGTCACAGCCGCCTCCACTGCCTCCTGTCCCCCACACTTACCTCTGCCCATGGGACCAGATGGGGCGGACCTCTTGGGTGGGGGTCCTCCGTTACGCATCGGGGGTCCTCTCTTCATTGGAGGGGGGCCTCTAGATGACATCCCTTTGAAGAAGGGTTCTGAATTCCCTGAATCGTCATAGTAGTCTTTGGACAAAAAATAAACAAACAGTGAACTTGAGATTTTAATAAATTAATTGTTGATTGTAATTAGGTTAATTGCAAAATGAACTAATGAACTAAGATTTTATCTACCTCTGGATGGTGGACCCCTCATGGGGCCTCCCCTGGACCCACGAGGCCCCCTGGGCAGACCACGACTGCGAGAGTGCA
The DNA here is from genome assembly GCA_037832705.1 of Centriscus cristatus. NCBI lineage: Eukaryota > Metazoa > Chordata > Actinopteri > Syngnathiformes > Centriscidae > Centriscus > Centriscus cristatus. Next base: position 3,620,729 of record JBBMJM010000015.1, on the reverse strand, counting down.
TGGGTGGGGGTCCCCGTCTGCCAGCACTCTCAAACTGAGGTTTGGTTGCTTGTTCCACTTTGATGGGTTTGCCATCAAGAGACTATGGTGGAAGGGAATAGAATAACAGTCGGGGGTTTTTTAACATGTTTGTTTTTAAATCAGAGTGGTTACTTGTGCAATAAATTGATTTCACAACGTACCTTTCCATTCATCTCTCGCGCTGCATCTTTTGCGTCAGCTGGATTTTCGAAGGTCACAAAAGCAAAGCCTCTTGACTTGTTTGTTTCACGGTCTTTCATTAGAATAACTGTGGAATGAGGAAAGTGTAAGAACAATTTTTCCCCCTTCTAGCCGTAGTTTCAGTTTAGCTATACAAGCAGCACAACTGCAAAATAGTCATAAATTACTTTAATACTACATAACATGAACTTGAGTACAAATCAAGTAATCAAACCACATTGCTTGACCATAAAGTGAATTGTATTATCATGGTTCTTAAATAGAAGTTTTACGTGTGATACCAGATAAATCACATAAGACAAGAAAAAGCAAAATATATTCCGTTTCCTTTTAATAATTTATATTTCTAATTTTATCTATGACGCCAAAAATGCATGAACTGCAAGCTAAACATTGCTAGAACAGTTCTTTCCATACCTTCGACAATCCTGCCATATTTGCTGAAGTGCTGCTCCAGGGCCTTGTCGGTGGTCTCGGTGTTTAGTCCACCGATGAAGAGCTTTCCCGGTCGGTCTGCCTCTGCCATTCTAGGACATCATCGAAAAGCACGCAAATACAAGGATGAACCCAGGTTTAAGTAATAATTTGCCCTCTGGTTCCATTCCAACATTCGTCGTCGTGTTTACCTGATGCCGTTGAAAAACCTTGAGCTGTTGAATGCACAAAATGGCGATACACGCGCTAACGGCTGCAGCTAGTTACCTTATAATCACTAACTGCGTTTTACAAAGGCTACTCGGAAGAAACCTGCGGTTTACAGTTGCTCATACACGACCCTTTCCGAGATTTTTAAAAAAAAACAATACAACTGAGTAATAAATCTTATCTGGTTACACCAATATGTGGCTCTCTGCAGCCACTCCGTCTCCACACACCATGCAACCATTCAGCGAATAACCGTTCGGGAAAGACACTTCGCACACCCCTTATTGTTGTCGTCATCATTTCCTCTTCTTCTTATGTTTAATGATAGACAACATAACAAGTCAACGTTTGTTTGTCGCCACCCACTGTCAATGAGTGTATGACACTCACCTCGACGTCATGACGTGTTCTCCCACGAATAAACAATTGATGTGCTTCAGTTATACGGCAATTACTTCTGATTACTAGTTTGGCAGTGCTGTGCTGAAATTATGACGTATATCTAGATATGTACAAACGTCCGTCACATCCTTTTACATTATTATTATTTTTTTTTTTACATTATAGTTGGATATTACTTTGCGGTCTTCGCAAGTAACAAAACAGAATCAAACACAGTCTTGTGAGCATTGACATTTACGTCTCATCTAGCAGTTTCCCGTCATTCTGGTCAGACCAGTTGGAAACAAAGAGTTTTTCTCCCGCCCAAATGTTCATCATTATCTTTATATATGTGTATATTTGTATTTGTCTGCTGCTATTCAATTAAAACATGTGTTGCAGTTTGTGTGCTGTTTTACGAGGAACACTTGAAACGAAAGTTGAAGCTGTATCGACATGCAACGTCAGTTCTCCCTTTTCTATCAAGTTTGACAACAAAATGTCCGATCTGCATCCCTTTCAAAATAAAACCAATTCACGTTACATTTAGCTATTTTGGATATATGTATTCACTTAACCGCATTAGTTACATGTATGTGCACACATATAACATATGTATGTGTGAATAATGACACTATCATTAGGAATGTAAACCCAATATTAGGATGTCACTGTATATAGAAAAAATATATATAGATTTGGCGTTTGACTTCTGGTACTAAACGTTTCATTTCCGCTTAGCGTCACATAGTTGAACGTCACGGATGCTGGCTGCGCTAGACAGGTCAGCCCAGCAGTTGCTGCGTCTTGAGCTGAAAGATCCGACCAGACTTCTACACCGTTTTTCTGGCTGGAGGAAAGCTCCAAATTTAGCAGAATAAGACACAGTACACGGCGAATCGTGTCCACAGAACAATGAAGAGGCGGATAGACCGAGGTTATGTGCAAGTTTTCTTGCTAGTTTCGCATTTCTGTTGGTGCTCGGCGTTTTATCTTCCGGGTTTGGCCCCAGTGAGTTTCTGTGAAAGCGGCAAAGGTGGTGAAGATTGCCAGGTAAGGTTAATGGGGAAGACGGCAATCGCCGCAGTTTTGTTGTCTAAATAGGTTATTGAAACTGCTTTCATGTCATGTTGAATAGCAATTCCCCCGCTAGCTAGTCAGACCTCTGTTTAGGCCCCGACTATTGCCTGGACACGGAGCACTAGCATAGCATCCTAGTGCTTGCTGAACGTATTGGTTTGTATACGCTGTCATTTACAATAAGCCAGAAGAACTGGCTTTTCACCAGTCTATTTTTAAGGTCTAAATCGTTATTTTAGACCTTAAAAAGCGATAATAATGTCTTAACTGCTGTGCTAGCTGAACCAGGTAAGTTTGAACTCACCATGGAGTTGTATTGATTCCATTTGTATGGCATATTCCGTAGTTGTTTTGCAGTTTCAGAGCAAAGCTAGTTACAGCCTGTTAGTTTGGCTTGACAGCCCGTTTTGTTTTTAGATTAGCACTGGAGATCTGATTGAAGGTGGCTTTTGTCTCTTTACAGACAATAATCCAACTGTTTGTGAATCGCCTGGATTCTGTGGAGTCTGTTCTGCCTTATGAATATGACGTGTAAGTAACAGTCGATACAGACACGTTGCTTGCTGTGTAAAGCATGGATGTGTGTTTTGCCATCTGAGTTCTAACATCCTGTAATTGTGTGCAACAATTTGTGTATTTTCCAAGGTTTGACTTTTGCAAAGATGCAAAAGAAATGAGGCCATCTGAGAACCTTGGACAAGTGCTTTTTGGTGAACGAATTGAGTCCTCACCATACAAGGTTGGTGTTACCAGACATCTACGTATATTAATTGCCATCCTCCCTTATTTATTTAGCGTTGTTAATGCAATGCTTATTGTTATGTGTCTTTCTACAGTTCAACTTCAAAGAAGACATTAAGTGCAAGTCTGTTTGCAAAAAAACATACAAGAAAGACAGCCAGGAGGATGCAGCCAAACTGGATTTTCTGAAAATGGGAATGCAGCTGAACTACCAGCACCACTGGTTAGTCACATGCAGCTTATCAAACTGGAACGCTTGATTATAGTATGGAGCATGTCTGAGAAAGTTCCAAAGTCAGAAGCATAGATGTTCTTGTACTGTATTTGACAAAATAACTTGAAATCATTTTGGCTTGACTGAACTTTTCACAGGATCATTGACAATATGCCAGTCACATGGTGCTACGATGTGGAGGATAGTCAGAAGTACTGCAACCCCGGCTTTCCCATCGGCTGCCTGGTAACCGCAGATGGCCGAGCTAAAGATGCTTGTGTTATCAACGTGAGTTTGGAATTTCAGTGTTTTAGCACATTTGTATTTGTCGCCTTTTTGTGAGATCACCTATATTATGAGTTACCTTTGAAGTTATTCCACATTCCCCACAAGGATTCAGTATTTCAGCATTCTTTTGGTGTTGGTGTTACTGCAGTGGATTGGCAGGTTTTCTGATATTAATTTGAGGTTCCTGTATTTCAGGCCGAGTTCAACAAGAAGAATACATTTTACGTTTTCAACCATGTAGACATCAAGATCACTTACCACAGTGGAGAAGCAGAAGGATGGAGAGGAGCTCGGCTTGTTGCTGCCACCTTGGAGCCAAAGAGGTTAATGTTGCTCAGTACTACATTTTTATTTTGGTCCAGTCCACATGTTGTAGTTCAAAAAGAAGTTACAGTTCAAACAGGACCACTTTTTCCTAAATAAATGACGTGTATAAATAATGTGGAGTGTTTTGTGCACAACAGTATCACACAGATGGATGAGAACAACCCAAATTGTGAAGGAGGTAGTCCAATGGAGGTTCCTGGGCAGTTTGACAGCGATGTGTCAGTCGTTTATACCTACTCTGTGACATTTGAGGTAAAGTAAAGTATTAATTAAAAGAATACCCAATAGTTCTCGTTCAAATATTTGTATATGTATATGCTGGCAATAACTATAGCTTGTTTTAACAGAAAAACAATGATATCAAGTGGGCTTCCAGGTGGGACTACATCCTAGTCTCCATGCCACACACAAACATCCAGTGGTTCAGGTATGAGGACATTGTGTCTAATTTAAACAAGCTCTCTCCTAGTTCATGCTAATGTGTGTTTTTTTACTTGTAGTATCATGAACTCCTTGGTCATTGTCCTCTTCTTGTCTGGAATGGTTGCCATGATCATGCTGAGAACCCTGCACAAGGATATTGCTAGATACAACCAGGTGGACCAGGTAAGGTCATTTCTCATCACTGTCTCAGTTGTGTCAGAGTGTACCTCTGATGCAAACCGTAAACCCTCTAAGAGTGTAGTTCACGTTGGTGAAGGGGCGGGAGCACAGGACATATATTAAGCACAGAAATAAATGTGTTGTATGTTGTTGAGTTTTACATGGACATGATCTGCACCTGTCATTGTAGCATTTTCTAATCCAAAACCCGGTAGATGTTTCATTGTAGCATTTTCTAATCCAAAACCTGGTAGATGTTTCATTGTAGCATTTTCTAATCCAAAACCTGGTAGATGTTTTCCCCTGGCAGTCAATGGGCTGTAATGTTTGAAGCACAAATGCATTAAATCCTGCTGAGAACATTACGTGCAGTTTTCTGAGTTATGAATGTTCTGTTACGTTTTACAGGCAGACTTGATAAAGGTTCCCTCGACCAGAGCAAAATCTTCTCTCCTTTATGTAAGCAGGTTGATTAGTGTTTGAAACGAATCTGTTTTGGTAATTCAATCAGGTGTGTGGGTGTGTGTGATTAACATCAAACAGGCACATTAGGAGAAAGGATGTGAAATGTGGTGTGACTATTGTCCTGATTGGACTGTTTCCTGAAACACACTCGTAGTTATGAATCAACTGAAGGTTTTCACGCCAAATTTTACAGCTTTTGGTCCACTAAAGGTTTTCATTCTTCACCTTATTTTGCTTTGCTAGCAGGTGTCACCATGAGGTCGTATCTCATACGGGGTGGTTGGCTAATCTGATTTCTGCCCGCTTTGTTTGTGAGTGTTGACGTTTGGTTGCCTGGCTCCCGTTTAGGAAGATGCACAGGAGGAGTCAGGATGGAAGCAGGTTCATGGGGATGTGTTCCGTCCACCCAGGAAAGGCATGTTGCTCTCTGTGTTCCTCGGCCAAGGCACCCAGATCTTCATCATGACCTTCATCACACTCTGTAAGAAATATTCAGCATTGTGCTGTTTCCCACGTCGGACTGTATTCACATGTCTTTAAGTGCTTTATAGCAGTAACTCATATTATACCACGGTCCTGGCTCCATGTTTAGTTTGATGGCCAACCAGATAATCACCAGTGCTGTAAGCATTGCTAACAACTGTTTGTCCGCTGTAGTTCTGGCCTGTCTGGGCTTCCTGTCACCGGCCAACAGAGGCGCTCTCATGACATGTGCCGTGGTCCTCTGGGTCCTGCTGGGCACCCCAGCTGGCTACGTGTCCGCACGCCTGTACAAGAGTAAGCTCCCATGTTGCTCGTTCATCTCGAGAGTCATCACAGAGTGTGTCTTCTCTCCTCTCACACATTTCCTCTTTCGTCTGTGTTTGTGTTTTCAGCTTTTGGAGGTGAAAAGTGGAAGACAAATGTCCTGCTGACAGCACTCTTGTGCCCAGGGTAGGATATCATATCTTTTGTTGTTTGTCTGCCCTTCAGAACCTGTCTTATTCATTGATCTTCATGTCATTGCCCCTCATCCATTCCCCTTCCTTAGCATTGTGTTTGCAGACTTCTTTCTGATGAACCTCATCCTTTGGGTCGAGGGTTCCTCAGCAGCGATCCCCTTTGGTACTCTTGTGGCAATTTTGGCCCTGTGGTTTGGAATTTCTGTGCCACTCACCTTCGTAGGTGCTTACTTTGGATTCAAGAAACCTGTAAGTGTGGTGTCCAGTGCTTAAGAGCATGTCTAACTGGTGATTCATGAGCTGCAGATGAAGTTTGTCTCACATTTGCAGTTACCTGTTACCTGTCTTTCTGCTTCTGTGCAGGCGATTGAGCAACCAGTGCGAACCAACCAGATCCCTCGTCAGATTCCTGAGCAGTCTTTCTTTACCAAACCCATCCCTGGTATAGTGATGGGTGGAATTCTGCCTTTTGGTTGCATCTTCATCCAGCTCTTCTTCATCCTAAACAGCATTTGGTAAGAACGTGGAACGCTTCTTCGTCTTGCCCAGTTATTCCACAATGCGAAGCCCTCAGCCATGTTTCTAATATCACATGTGTCTGTCTTAGGTCTCATCAGATGTACTACATGTTTGGGTTCCTGTTTCTGGTTTTCATCATTCTTCTCATCACCTGCTCTGAGGCCACCATTCTGCTCTGCTACTTCCACCTCTGCGCTGAGGTATATCAATGATTTGCCTTGTATGTTCCACGTCAGTTTATACAGCCGAAAAAAGGAATGCAGTGATCAATAATGTACTGTCTTTTTCAAGTGCAGAACGATGTGCTAGAATAATAACTTCAGTTTGTATAATAATGTGTTTTCCGAGACACGCGTACGGCATAGGATGAAACCTGTGTCATCCCAGTATCATCCTAACGTGCCATCTTCTGTGTTGTACATCAAGGACTACCACTGGTGGTGGCGCTCCTTCCTGACCAGCGGCTTTACTGCAGTCTATCTCTTCATCTATGCCGTGCATTACTTCTTCTCAAAGCTGCAGATTATTGGAGCGGCCAGCACCATACTCTACTTTGGATATACCATGATCATGGTCCTCATCTTCTTCCTCTTCACAGGTGAGATTATGGGTCAGGCAAACAACTTAAGCAGCCACATTTTTAATAGACTCATAAGATGTTGCTGAATTAGCTATTATTATCACTATTTTAAAACTGATCGACACCATATTGGATCTTTTTGTTCCTGAATGGTGAAGGCTGTAGTAACTGTTAGGGGTGTGTCATTGTTTAAATTGTATTCTGCGAATCAGGATTCACATCCTGGTCTTGCGTAATAAACCACCAGGAGGAAATCCATAGTATTATACAGTGTATGTTCGCTCTTCATTTAACTACTGTCAAGCTTGAATTTATGATTATTATTCATGTGAAGGTAATAGAAACGTGCAGTTGAACACTAGCATTACTACTTTTTATGTCAAGAGTCAGTAAAGGGGCTTTGAGTGTTTGAAGTTTAAACCAAATGCAATAAACTGAGAAAACACTTGAATTATTCTCCTTAGTCAGAGCTTAGGTCAGTGCTACCATCTGTTTGAGCACGGTGATAGTGCTGTAATCAAATACCAGAAACAGACTCTTGACTCACACGTAGGGAGAAGTTCACTGGACAGATTCATAGGTGTGACTAGAGGTGTGAAGTTCTTTTCCACACAATCACGCTCAAGGCCAGAGACAACGGTGTCGTTTTTGTCTGTGCAGAGATCGACAAAGACACATGTTGACTTTAACCACAGCACGCCAGCCTTGTCCAGTTCTCCTGTCCTCCCTCCCCCACCCCTACCTTCAGATGCGAGTAGGAGTGTATGCAGAAGAAGATAACGCCCGGAACAGATAAATGCCTGCTTTAAATGTCACCCAGAAATAAACGGCTCGCCCTGTTGTCAGAGGATGGCGCACTCCCTACGCTCCCACTTCCATGAGGCCAGATGAAAGTTAGCCTGTAGCCTGGCGTGTCACTGCAAACGCTTTGACACTATCTTAAGACAGTCGTAGTAAGTAGCAATGGGATGAGATGTCAAAAGATTATCACGAAGAAATAATCCAAGGGTTCGAGAAAATCTGATCGGTTTCCCTCCTTGCTTCCAGTTTGGATCTAAATAATCCTAATCTCCCTAGTTTCCCTGTCTTTAAATCCTTATGTTCGTGTCTTCCCTTTTCACCTCGTTCCCAACTTGATCTTCAAACTTTTTCCAGGGTTTTGGTCGTGTGACTCCCACTGAGCAGACGGACAGGTCCTTTATACCCAGATAAATCGATCCTGGATTCCGACCCATCTCGCTTCTCAGCATTGGAGGAAATTAGGCAAATGTTCATCCTGCCTGACGAAATGAAGCACTAAGAATTGATGTTTCAGATGCTGTCAGATGTTGAGCTCAGTAGATGAAGTAAAACTGGCTCCACCCTTTAACTTATTTCCTTGAGGTGCTCCTCTTGAAGCACTTCGTCGTCTCTGTTGGACACATGTGCCGCCACCGTGGAAGGATGTGGTTCTTACAGACAGTTACATGTTGCCCACCTTTTCTCTTCTCAGGCACAATTGGCTTCTTTGCCTGCTTCTGGTTCGTGAATAAGATCTACAGTGTGGTGAAGGTGGACTAGAGGGCCGAGAGAAAGACTGACTCCCGCTGTCACAGTACCAGCGTCCTCGGCTCGTTCTGTGAGAACGTGGTTTGATCGGGCCCGCAACTGACACCATCACTTCTCAAACACGAGACGTGAAGAGCCGAGCCCGTCCTCGTTTGTGCTTTAAAACTATGTTGCTGTTGTTTTTGTTTTAAAAATCTCCATGATTTGGTGTTCACGTTTGACTGGTAATGCATCGAGCAGGAACCGAAACATGAACGTGGGTTCCAGTGATCTCATTGTCATAGTGAGCAGTTTGTTTTGTTGGGTTTAACAAGGAAAGTGGAAGTGTTCTTATTTTAATTTTCTAAAGAAAGTAAAATGTCTATTTTGCTTTTCTATTCCCTTAAGGCTTTGTGTTTTCTGTTACATGTATTGTAATGATGAAGAGAAAAGTGTACATATATTGTATAGACAGTGAACGAGAGAATGCTACTTAATGATTGTCATGATTCTCAAACTTTTTTTTTTTTTTTTTTTTCATTCTAGTTTTTTGTACAAATGGGGCTATCAATCCTTAAATATCAGCCTGTATTGTAGTTCAGAAATGATATAAAACACTGATGTTGCTCCTCACACATGTCCACTCCGTTGTATTTCATGGTTTAAGTTCGCAGATGGGTCAAGAAGCACATCACTATCAAAGACGATTGTGACGCTGTTAACGATCATTTAAAACACGGGATTTGCTTCTTGAACCTCCCACCACCACCTCACCTTCACCAGTTAACAACAACAATAGAATAAACCGATGTAGTACACATGAACTGTGTTTGACTTCAGGCAGATTGCTGAACTGTAATTACATAAATCACTGCTGCTGCCTTTTGCTTCTGCAGTGTCAAGTCATCACCTAAGGTGATAACACTTTATAAGTAAATGCAGTAAATTCCAAACGACTTTTTTCCCCCTTAAAGCCACCGGAATGTACACTAAAACATGGACACATTGACTTTTGCATACCTGCGTGTAATCTGCCGGCGGTGTCGAACGGAATCAGAAGTGAAGTGAAGTAAGTTTCTGTGATAAACACCACAACGTTCTAGTTCAAAGCGCCCTCTGGAATCATACATGGTATGGAATAAAACTTTTAAAATGAATCCCAATGTCCTTGGGTCTCGATTTACATCAATGACAATCAGTCTGATTACTAGATGAATGCAGTGAATTTGGTCAAGGTGACGAGTCGTTGGATGTTTGTGACCCTGGGACCCATTTTCATTTTTAGTGTGTTAAGACATGCTGCCCATTTTGTACTTCTATGGCAGGGATTTTTTTTTTTTTTTTTTTTTTGAATTTGTGTTCTAAAAATTTATAATAATATTAAACTTTTTTCCCTCTGTAATATTAAAATTGGTCCCTCGCACTGCAGCTGTAAAACAAGTATCTGATATATACATTTATTCAGCAGTTTGTTTCCTTCCTCAACTGCCCTCAGATGTTGGTATTAAAGTAAAAAATGGTAAGCAAGTATGTTTTATATAATGTCTTTAAAGTACCTGAAAAACATTAGTTAATGGGCACATAAATATTGTCACAAAAAATGTGTAACACATCCAATGAATTATAATTGATTTATTAACACATTTTTGGATCTGAAACCACCGAAACCAGAAATTATACAAAAGCACAATAGAAATCACAAAAATATTTAGCTTCCGATTACTGAAAACATAATTTTCTCTTTTTCTTGAGTCCTGGAGGTACACCATTACAAACTGATGAAACACATCTGATTGTCAATTAAAGTAGTGTATGGATGAAAATCTCAAATAAAATGAGATCACTGGTCAGGTTCTATAATTTTCTCTATCACAGACAATAAACAAGGAGCACCACTTTGTTCTTTAAAAACTGAGCTAAAAGTCACGGTACATCATTTGTCAGACTTCTGTGACGTCCTTTGGCCGCACGTCATTCACCTGCCGAACATCAGATATTTACACTTTTCAGTCCACTAGGTAGCTTTATGCACACATACTTTCCTGTAAAAATACTGAATGTGGCAGTATCTGCACAAAGTGTTGAAAGCAGTAACACCCTTTCTCCAAAGCACAACATTCAGAATCTAACAGACACACGTGTCTGAGAGGATGAAAAGGCTGAAACAACATGCAGGCGTCCAGCCATCCAAAGGACACGTCCCATGTGTTCTAACAGGCACAACGATTCACTCCACTACCCATTTATTTAAAAGGCGCTTTGAGATGAGTTACTTTGATGGATGAAGCACTGACACGTGCTCAGTTGAATGACTAGAAATGGCCGCCGTGGATTACTCTACAAACACACCCTGAGTTGATAAGTCGCAGGCGAAGCATGATCGCGATCAAACAATTAAAAGTACTTTTTGTGCAGACGGGATCACAGGCAATACAACACACACGTCTCCTGATAGGAGATGAAGCAAAGGTTCAAGGCAGATCGATATCAGAGACAACGGTGGTCACTGAACATACTGCAACATAAGATTAGATTTAAAAAAAAAATAATAAAGAATTTAGTGTTTAAAATGGATCTGCAGACAAATATTGAAAATACAATTTTCATTTTTTCTATTTTCGGACAGCAGGTGACAGACAGCACACGTCTAAAATAATACAGATGGTTTGTAAAACCAGTACC
>JBBMJM010000015.1:3538848-3548970 GCA_037832705.1 Centriscus cristatus | reverse complement strand
GTTTCCCATTTTGTGCCGTCACGATCGGAAGCAGATTAACAGTGTGCTGGTGATGACGGAAGCAGAAGGTGCAGGCTCATTAAACAACGAATTCCACATCAGTAAATGCAGCAGATTCATCTGAAGGAGTGCGTTCACGGTGATGTCACACAGGAGAAGATGACTCTGTCTTCCTCAGCTGGCCACAATAGCAGCTTTGACCCTCAGTGAAATGATGAAATAGATCTGATCTGTTTGGTCTTCTCAGTGTGTATCTACTGTAGACAGCTGAAGCTGCACACGTCACGCAGGTGAGGGCGGGGCACAGCAGACTTAGGCCATTAAGAGGTTAGAGATGGAGAAGCTAAATTCAAAGACATCCTCTAAAAATGGACATAAAGTCTTGTACCAGCAATTATAAATCCTCACATTTATGATCTTTACTTAACCCCATTATGTTGCTCACGTCCTACAACCATTTCTTGATGTGCTCATAATTTCTTGTCATCGTCACATGCAGACAGGGAGCCGGGGAGAGAGGACACCAGCGCCGTGCCAGTTGGCTCGACGAGTGAAAACATGAGGCAGACGCAGCACATTTCTAATCTTGATCGTCTCAGACACAAAGGTCAGTCGGTGACGACTGCAGGGTTTCATTAGCTCTGAGACACAAACCCTATTTAATGTATGGAGCTACAAATAAAAATGCAGCACGCTGTGACTCCGCGGGCCAACGTGTCAGTGGAGTTAAACACTCATGGTGCTGCTGGGGGGGTCTCTTAATTAAAATAAATTACTAGGAGGTAATTCACATGAGGATGTTCTTATATTGATCAACATATCACCTAGAAACACACGTTATTTACTTGAACTTTTTCAATCTTGCTTTTGTTGCTCTGAAGCTTTAGTTGGGGATGTTAGTTCATCAGACATTTGTTTACTTAGTAAATCCTCTTAAAAGCAGCCTGCACTGCAGCTTAGAAATCCTTACCTTAACTCAGGTTAAGGTAAGGAGTTCACTGTTGACCCATCTCCCGAAGGACGTTGGATGTGCAGCAGCAGTTGTCCTGCAGATATCAGGGGCTGAGTCATGGTCTGATGCTCGGCAGGTGTAGACATTATTGGAGTGTTGAACTAATGATATGTAATGAGCTGCCGGTGACACATGTCTCGCCACCCTCGCTATCATGAGGCCCATTACGAGATAACAGCGTCGTAATTAGCTTCGCCCGTCCTTTGCTTGTATAATGTAAGGATTTTTAAGTCGTACTGGGTGAGCAGCTGCTGTGTGATACAGCCCACAACCCGGGAAAAAAAGAAAAAAAAAAAAATGTTAATCTGGTTTCACGATCCTTGAGTGAATTCAGTTTGCTCATCAGCGGGGCGATGTTTTTCCTATAACAAAGCCCAGATGTCATGGATAGTACGCACACTGCTGACAAGAGCCCCTTCAAAGGCTGCACATGCTGAATTATCTGTCTGTTTTTTTTTTTTTCTCAACAAAATTATTCCACAACACACAGGTGAATCATTAGTCCTCCATGTTTTCCAGTTTACGCTGTAAATTGGAAGACTCGGACACAAATACATGGCTGTCTTAAAAAATTTATACTGGAAATGGTTTTGATGTTGTATCCCACTGCAAACACTTTCAGCCTCCTGCAGGTCTCCTAGCAACAGCAAACAAAGGCAGGACCCATCTCAAGTTTCCCGTGGAGCGGCCAGTCCGGCATGTCTTTGATCTTGACTGGGAAAATAGCTGAGTGGGCACTACTCGCATTTGTCTTTCATTTACTCCAGCCCCCCGCCCCGCCCAAAATGTTCCCTGAAACAGCCAAATCTTCATCTGTCCCCAGCAACTCTCCTGGATAATCAAGCATAGCAAGGGAAGTCATTGAAGAGACAAAGTTCGGAATTGGACAGTTTTGTTTTGGTGCTCAGGAGCCACCTCCAGTCAGCTCTCATTTGTGTTCCTCTGAGGAGGGAAACCAACGTGTTTTTCCTTTTGGTTTCACGCTGATGTGGAATTTATCATTGTGTGTCAGAACATTGACATGAATGTGTTTTATTCGAGACTGCTCCAACACCCAATCAACATTGGACAGATTTCTAAAGTTGTATTTTTGCCACTCAGTGATATGAACTGGTGTTTTTTCACCCTCAGGACCTGGCCGACTCCAGTGGGACCTTTCACAGCACTCGAGACAAATGGGGCACTGATATGTGGCCCTGATGGCTCAAACTATAGATTGGATTACTGGCCGACAGTGGGGGATCTGATCCTTGGCGCGTTACTTGTTTTGACAAGTAGAGAAATGCAAAGCCGTCGCAAAATGATTGTGTCTTTTACGTCCTCCTATTCCGTCATTATTACACCTTTACCTTCCGTGTAAAATACACAGCGATGGAATCAGCTGATATTACACTCAGTCTCAAAAGAGAGTGCTGGCATATCGAACACATCAGGATGTCAAAGCGCTGTGGCCCCGTTACACCTGTTTGGCTTCGGAGCGAGTACAGAGGCGGGGTCTTCAGAGGGGCATTATTGGAGAATCTCTATGTAAAACGGGCTATCGAAGGTTGTATGGGCCGATTGGGGCTGTTTCTGTAAATGTTCACTCCATGTGCTGAGCACTCTGAGTTCCTGTCATGGGAAAGCACAAACACTATGGGTCATACATACGTAAGTAGGCTGGCATTCAGGAGAAAATGACTTTGTACTAGGTTTCTAAGTAATACCGTTGGTAGGAGTCTCACAGATGAGAACATAAATACTGTGGCTGTGTTTTCTACATAAAAACAGCCAAGAATCGACAGCGCTGTGCATCATAGGGCAACTGAATGTTATCTAATGCCAGTGTAGTGATCTGCTTTCATCCAAAACAGCTCAGACAGCTCAGGAGATTAAACAAATTGAAGTGTTACACAGTGTTTTGGTGTAATTTACTGTAATTGATGTTTCTATCTCGTGTCGAGGCCTTCTAAAGCAATTGCTTGTGTTTGTTGGAAGACATGCAGCCCAGTGGGGTGTATTGACTGTCTCGGGCTGTTGACTAATACTGCTCTATTGGCGGGTTTTAATGCTCTCCTGTTGTTTGATACAAACACACCTTACACTCTGCTCAAGAGGCGACCAGAAAGTTGTTTTTTGTTTTTTTTTACTCACCTTTTCATTCGGGATGGATTCAATGCAGAAGTTGATCATATTAAAAGCCAAAGAATACAGAGCAACACCACCTGCTTACAGTGTGCCTTCAATACCTGGACTTTTTTGGGAAAATGTCATCTGCAATTCAACAGTTATATCAAGTCACTGTGAAACAGAACTAAAATGTGAACAGACAAACCGCAATTAACCTAAATGACCCAAAGCATTTTACACAACAGTGCTTTGTGAGCCGTACTCTGCCGGTACACTATTTGTGTATTCTGCAAAAGTAGCACAACCCTCCTTTAAAGAGCAGAAAATACCACATTTCATCTGCTAAACTGACGATTGTCTGAGAGGAGCTCTCACGCTCGCTGGAGCCTATTTCGCTTCATCAAAACTGAAGAGCAGGTTTTGCTTTCTTTCATGATGTTTTTTTATGGAAACAACTAAGGTTTGGGTTGTGAAAACATCGCCCCACCTCTGCCTCCCACTTCCTCTACCCACCTTGTACACTTTACACAGGAATATGCAAATATGTCCCAGATTCATTATCTCCTCAGTGTCGTACTGTCCTCGTCAGCATTCGACCTGGGTAGGAAAGCAGCACTGTTCCAGGCATGACACAGGATGATGAAGAAACGCTGAAGACGCCATACAGAGAAATTACAGCAGCTCTCATAAGCAGGTTTGTCACTCACACACTCTTCTGAACCTTCAAGTTTTTCTATCCAAAGGGGTTCTTCTGGGAAGAAGAAGAAGAAGAAGAAGAAGAAGAAAAAAAGGAAGTCATTTTTACTTCACACTCCCAAAACCCCATCAGCACCCCATAGCTTGTTTATTTATAGCATGTCTCTGATTCAGAATCCTGCGCTAGAAGATTGTCGTAGCATCAAGTATCATCACATTACCACTGACAAAAAATAAAGCATGTCTTAATGCTTGTCTGCACGCAAACCCCACACAGGGTTCTGATGGTGCATGTGCCATCTGACTCTAACAACATTGTTGGGGTGGAGAACATATTAATACTCTCCTGAGCCCGAAAGCATGCAAATCCACCGTCACCCTAATTCCTCCACGTCCATGCTCACCAAATATAGACCAGGTAATAGCTGTACCTGTGTCATACTGGCACCATTTTAATCTAAACCCGCTTTGGCTGTTGGTGTTGCTGGATGTTTCATTGGAACATGTTTTTTTTTTTTTATAGTAGCTGTTTTCAATGTGAAGTTTGTTGAGAGTCTGAGCCAGTCGTGACCTGGGCGTGTGTGCTCAGTCCCAAACTGAGCTCACAGATTTACACCTGCTTTGACTAGAAGAGGGGAGGAGCCGTACGAAACCAGCCGACACGAGATAATCTGCATAATCTGACAAATCTTCACAAACGCAAATATTTTCACCAAAGCAGAAGGTGGTAAAAGATGTCACAGCTGACGTGTACAAGGGCTCATCTGGAAAATCCAGCTGTGGCCCACATCACCCACCTCCACTTATCCCCCTTAATTGTGTTTGCAGGAGTGTCATGTGTCTAGGTAACAGAAAAATCCTACTTTAGATTGTGTGTGTGTGTGTGTGTGTGTGTGTGTGTGTGTGTGTGTGTGTGTGTGTGAGTAAAGTGCTTCTGAGTAAATCATGTACACACGGTTCGGCCTGAGGTAGAACAGACACTGCTGGTGTTCGCATGTACAGAAGAATACTTTTGTTTCTGTTAAAGTTATGGACTGAATGCAGATGGAGAAGGTTGAATAAGGTCAATTACTGATCTAATTTCTTCCACATTGTGATATCTGACTACTTACGTCATCATTTCCAAAGACCAGATCATAGGATGAGCTGTAAATAAGAGTACTATATACAGTATTACCAGCCATCACTCAGGTACTTTCAATGTATATTCTTTCACCTCTCATCTGAAGGTATGGGCTGGAGCGGCTCAGGGGCTCTTTAGAACAAAGCAGACACATTCCAGCGTCTCAATCTGTGTCATCCTATATGCTATGAACACTTGGAAGAACTCAGAGTCTGTTTGTGCCATATAGAATTATCACCTCTTAACTATATGACATTTCTGGAGAGGGAAAAACAATCATGGCACAGATGGAGTGGGGGTGGGGTGGCATTTGTCAGTGCTCTCATTGGGGTTCAAATGTAGAACATAAAATGTCTGTCTTTGTCTAATCCAACACGTTTTATTTTTGCAACTGAGAAATCTGTTCAAGGACCTGGACATTTTATTTTCCAACTGTCAGGGTGTCGTTTGTCGGGAAAAAAAGGGAAACTTCATTCCCACCCCCAGACCTTCTGGATGATGTAAGGTTATCACAAACACGTAAGGTGGGAGGCGTGCATGGGCAAACCTGTCACCTGATGCACACACGCCCGTGGTCAGGTGACCGGTTTAGTTCCTGCCTCTTCACTTCATTCTCCCACCTCCATCGGTGAACGGTGACTTCTCAGCTCAATTGTCGTTCATAATTGAGATGTTCACCTTCAGGGCAGGCCTTTCTCTTCTCCGGCTCATTTTCCCCCTCCGTCGTCTCCCCGTTCTCCTCCTCCTCCCACTTCTTCTTCTGTTCCCCTTTCCCCTGGACTCTCCTTGCCAGCAGCCTGTACATTGATGCCGTCGAGCCATTAGCGAGTCCCAGCGCTGATAATGAAGCCGGGGAGGTGGGCTGTGCTTGTGTGGCACACAGAACTGGAGCACAGGAGGAAAGCCGTTTAGGATAATTACCTGGCCATGGGGGCCAGATGAGAAAGATGCCTCACTTCCTAAGTAAGTTAAGTTTGATATCAGCTGCCTCTAGCTCATAAAGGGAAATAATAATGAAAAAAAAGATCATTTGTAAACGTGACTAATTCTTGATTTGTTTCTTTGACATCCACATTTGTTTCAGCAGCAGGTGTAAGGGTCTCTCACATACTGTAAATACATGCTGAATATCCTCCCTCATGGGGACGTCGCGGAGCCGATGAGGTCAGGCTTTAAATTATGGTCTGCACCCACACCAGGCTTTCTCTCCCCACTCCTCGAAATCCATTTTCCACACAATGCATTTCAAATCAAAGCAGCGTCACCACAACAGGCCTTAGGAAACATTAACCACTGAGTGTCACTTTCATGTTTGATAGCATGGCCCCTGTACGCTTTGATGTGCTCACTTTTTTTTTAATGCTTTATTAATAATAATGCTTACTCCCGCTCGCACCACATCAGCTTCTCCAGCTCCTTTCTCTCCCGAGCTACATCCCTCTCTCCTCCTGCGCCTCAGTCCCTTCATCCCTCCCCAGCCTCTGAGCCTTGTCTTGGGATTGGCTTGTTTTGTCTTCAGGAGGGGATTACAGGTATAGGACACGGGCGTCAGCATGATGAGAGCTAGAAGGACCTATCAGAGGGCAGAGCTCACAGAGGGCCGCGACGCCATTGGCTGCTGAGGAGCGGACACGTCTTCATCACCTCCAGCCGCCCTCTCAGGATGCCCAGCGTTTGTTGGCAAGCCCGAAGACGTAAAGGAGGTGAGAGGAGGCGGGTCAGAATCTGTTTTGTGGGTTTTAGTATGTGCATGTGTGTTTACTTGCAAGTTGTGTGCAGTCAAGGTCCGGAAGATTCTCAGAGATGAGCCCTTTAACGTGTGATAGCTCTCACCTCCTCGAAGAATATGAACCGTGACTCACTCTGCAGATTTCCAGTGCTGCTGTTTTATTAAACATATGAACAACACACTTAATTGAATGAATTACTCATTATTTCAGCTGGATCATCAGATTTCTTTGTTGGCGACTTCATTACAGCAATTTACTGCGACACTTATTCACATCCACGTGTGTGCACACGGGCATAAAAAAGACGCAACATCTTTTTTTCCAGATTTTTTTAATTACTTGTGTCTTTTCTTTGATGGTTCCTTTTGTCTTCCTGCTTTGTGCGGAGTATTGAACCTTGGTATTAGTTGCTATCATTTCAGGGTACAATTCCCAGGAGTGATTCGGTATCCTAATGTACTATGTGATTTCCACGTGTACTTCTGTCAACTCCTTCACAAGTGACAGAAATTCTTCTTTGACAGGCTCATTAAAAGACGAAACATAAACAGCTGTAGTCCACAGTCTTGGTACAGAGGAGATGGATTTGTCACAAGTATCTAGGCTCGCTTGAGGGCCGCACCTGTTTACCTTGTTCTGGTCCAGGATGCAGCCAGATGACTCCAGGACAGGGACACATCTGGGCTCCAGACCCTTTCCACTGTCCTCCCTGCCCATGTTGGATCTGAGGGCACCTGGCTCCCCGCTCAGCCATCTCTGGCTCAGTCGATCCACGGGGCCGTCGCAACACAGGGGTCAGGGGTCAGCATCAAAGGCCTCCTGCCCGTCTCCTGCTGCCTGGTGCTCCATTTCGGACAAAGGCTACATTTCTTTTCCTTTCCCTTCTGCAAACAGGTTCCGGACACTGAGAGCACAGCTCCTCGCTGTGATCTCTTTCAGCCTCGTCCCAGACAGAGCCAGAGACTAGTCCTTTAAAAGTCAACAACCAGTCACAGACGTATTTGATGGGAAGATCTGCTGTTGGTTTCACGGGGACCTTCAAATACTTATATTCTTCTACATCAGAGGTGTTTTATTTCATTGCAGTGTAAAAAAAATGAATCTTTTCTTCATCGGAACATCGCCGAGCTTCAGCGAAGTGTTTGTGTGTCATACGGTACGGTGCAGAGGAGCAGACGTGTTCCCACACCTTCAGCTGTTGAAGGTAACAGCTTGTTTATGATGGTTGGACTTCAGCTCCACTCGCTGGCTCTCACTTTAAACATGTTTCATTATTAACTGATCAACAGAGCTGCTATGGTATGAATATATAGCTCTCTCTCTCTCCCTTTTCCTGTTGGTCAAGTGACAAATGGCAGGGCTATCGAACACACATTTTCTCCATGAGGGCTGTCGGACAATTAGCTCCAAGAATACATATTCATCGTTCGAGGTTTTTGAGTCTGTTTACTAGGCCCATCCACCCCACCCCCCATCCCCCCACTCCCTCTCCTCCCACCCCCCAATACATTAGCAGATCTCAGTATGTCCGCTACTCTTGTGAACAGGGATGAGAAGGAGCTAGAGGGAGAGGAAATAAAGGTCTGAGGAGTTTGGCAAAGAGACGATGGAGGCTGAGACAGATGGCATGAAGTCTGCAGCACTCTGGCGTGGCTCGCCTGGTGCTAAAATCCTTCTCTCTCACATTCCAACAAATCCTACCAGGAGGCTGGGGAGTCTGTCACACCACCAAGGATCCACACGGCTCTCGTCACCCCCATCTCCTCCCCTTCTTCCTCTGTCCCCCCCCCAAGATCTCCTCTATGACCACGGTGTTACCATCTATATATCGCACAGCTATGAATGCATTGACACATTAGCACACATCAAGATGGGGAGAAGGGTCATTTGGGCCCGCTGGACCAGGAAAAGGGTGCGGGGGGGCGGGGGGGTCAGATTATACTGCTGGATTTATCTATGACTCCAGTGTAAAAAACAAAACAAAACACTGGGAGGTTCAATCCGTACATATCACTCAAGGACGATGTAAGAGCAAGAGCCTAGATTAGTTTCACCACAATCTCAGTATGAACAAACCCTGCTTAGACTCACAGTAACCCCCCCCCCACCCCACCCCACCCCGTGGGTCTTCCAATCCAAACAGTATGTCCAACTGATTAAAACTGTAGCACAAAACCAACTGGATCGCGAGCTCTGTGCGACATTTTGATCTCCAACAACTGTTCTACGTACGTTTTATTAATTTTTCCAGGCATTGTTTTTTTTTTTTTTATGGTCTCAAAGTGGTTCACCCAATAACAATCTAATTTGTTTTATACTGTGCTCTCTCCCCATGTGTCTCTCTCGCGGTCTTTTGCCTGCCTTCTGTTTGTTCTAATGAATGACTTCTGAGATGAGGTGCTGCTGTGAGAGGGTCACAGGGAGCTTCTGAATCACGTTACTGTTAATGATAATAAAAAGAACAATCGTGTGCCTTTCTCTTTTCTTTCTCCATATGGAATAAATATTTCATCTGCTATTGTCCTGAATCTCTTTACTTGTTTGGAATTGAAGTCAATGCAATTAAAATGCACAATAGCTTTTATGCAGGGTGTGTGTGTGCGTGCGTGCGTGTCTATTGACAAAAAGGCTGCTCAGATGAAAGGTTTGCAGCATTGTGCCATCTGGGTTACAAAGTAAACCACCAAGCACCACATCAGGCACATCTTAGCAGTGCTGTGTTTGCATGAGATAGGATATTCCTTATGGTTACAGTTTGAAGAACACACCATAAGCCAAGAATCATGAAAATCCAAACCCAGTTACGTTTGACAAGAATTATGAGGAAGTAACGTTGTTTGGATACATTGTATTGTCTCATATTTACACGACATCTAGATTCAATATCCCCTTTAAACTCATCGATGTCGTGTCACATGCATAAGATACGTACAGATACATAAGCCAAATGATGGTTACACAAGTGACGTGAACGCTGTCACGTCTGCTCAACACCGAAGAGTTAGCTGGGCTTGTTTACACATCTCTGACATTGACGAGCAGATTATCCGTGACGTTCCCTCTCGCCACCGCCGCGTTGGAGTTGCTGGCTGTCCTTCCTGCGTGGCGCCCCCCAGGCCCATTGGCACTGCAGCTGTCACCCACAGGACAGGCAAGTAGCGGGGTCAGTGGCTTGGCGGCATGACTTCTGGCAGCATGGTCTCCTTTCTGGCCTGGTGAAAGGGCAGGGATGGGGAGCCCAGTCGCGCAGTGCATTGATGGAGAGCCAGCCCCTCCATTAGCCCCTGTAAGAGCTAAAGGTCGGCTTAGGTCGTGTTTGCACATCTGATACAATGACTCATTCACACTCGTGGTCCTGAGGATGAACATTCCTTTCAGCTCAGTCCGCCTCCCTGACAGGTGAATGGTGGACTGATCGTATTTGAACTTCCTCCTTTTTCGTGAGCCACGTT
>JBBMJM010000015.1:3341611-3354613 GCA_037832705.1 Centriscus cristatus | reverse complement strand
GTCCAGCAGGACTTTCAGAGGGAGAGCACTTGCCTAAAATCCTGCCCTCTGAAGATCCACTCATTCTTCGTAGCGGAGATACACTGAGTCTCATGTGCAGGTATGTAACAACTCAGACTGTGTCTGGTAATCAGTAAATTATTAGTGTAATCTCACTAGATAAGGGGGGAAATAAATGTAAAGCACATTTCTGTGTTGGAGTATTCTCTGGCCTCAGTGATGATTGAACAGTCCACCTCACAAACCAGTGGTGGTGGACCAATTTACAATGATGGGTCCCAAGTGTCTTGCACTCACATTTTTCATGAATTTGGAGCCTTGCATCATTTTTCAGGCCTGCAAGGAATGCTCACCGACTCACATCAGTCTAACGTAATGCTTCCCTATAAGGCTATTTGCGTAGACAGCTGATATTGTCTTGTTTTCTGTCACTGGATGAGAGCTGGAGGTTGTTTGACCCAAAATTCTGCAGGCAAAGGCAGTGGTATGCAAGACATGTTTGATGTTCCTCTGGGATGTCTTTAATGAGAGTTTTAAAATGGATACTGTGTGGAAAGAATGTGTTAGCGGAGCACGTTATTCACGAGAACCATGTTCCCATGTGAAAGTTCACATTATCAGACGACTCAGGATTAAGTCAAAATAAACTGAAGACGAACGTGAAGCCAAAAAACTCCCTGGGGTAGAAGCAACTGCTGCCATCCTGAACTTCAGTTTATTGACAGTTGTGACACTTTTCCCTTAAATAGATCCAAGTTATACAGCAATTCCTTTCTGCTGCGTGGACGTGTCAAATCCAAAAAAACACATTTCGTGAACCAAGCAGAATTGGATGTGAGGACATTATTTGTTTTAAGTTGGCGTCAGTCATTAAATCTTACATCAGATCAGACTGACTTTCTCAAAGTTTATTCTACACACTCCCTTTCTTTCTTTTGTCAGAGGTCCAGGCCAGCTACACTGGATTCTCCCATCACCGGCTGATCCACGGCGAGCTGTTTCATCAGTGGGGAGGACGGTGCAAGAGTGTGATTCCAGACATCGCTCTCACTCCCACTGCAGCAAACTGACAATCACACATCTCAGTGCCAATCACACCGGCACGTACAGCTGCAAGTACTCCAGAGATGGCTTTGACCACATCTCCACTACCTACATCTATGTCAGAGGTGAGCCCTGCTCAGCGCCCCTGGGACAGGATGACAGGCCCTGTGTATGATGAATCAGTCAATCAATAACCTCCTTTTTTGATCCTCTGCTGAACATGATATATATATACCATCTTTGAGTGAATGTATTCTTCTGTAGGTGAAATGGAGAGCGTGATTGCAGCGGAAACACTGGACATTGTCTGTGGTTTCCTGCTCAGGCTACTGTTTTCCAAAGCCCTGAAAGTGACACATGGCACCAGTTACACTTAAGTAGAAAGCAGAGGCTGTATTTCAACCTGTTTTAGTGGAGAACTATTGAAGAGACTGAGAAATAATGGAAGGCAAATGTGTCAGTCTGTCTGGGGGTGTTAAATTGTTTTTGACCATCAGACTAAACTAAATGCTGGCTGTTCCTTATCCCGTTGATCTGTGAACGTGGCTCCCACTTTGAATCACTATCAAGCAGCATGTAATGGCTGTGTTTAGTCTAAAAACCCTTTTCACAGCCTTTCAGCATTTTATTAAATAATTTTCCATGCTTTCTTCTCAAGTAATTGTTCCTTTATCACATCACTTCTGCTTGACCTCACACTAAGACCCAACTATTTGTGTAGCTCTGCAGTTCCCACAGCGTCAGCAATGCCTGGCTGCTCAGACTCCCCAGTCTGTGCTCTGCTGCCTGATCCAGCAATCTGAAATTGATCCCTTTATTTTGATCTCTTTATTGGACGCCCTGACTTCCACAAATTCTTCAGCCATCTCTAACAATATCTGTAAACTTAACCACAAAGCATCCAACCCGAGGTATAAAACTGAAGGGGACACAAACAGATGTTTTTTTAACTTTTATTGTGTGTGTGTTTTCATGGTTTTGTCCTACAGATCCTGAGCAACCCTTTGTGGAACCCCATGATGACACACCTTACATCCTGGGCCTCTACACACATGAGAGCAGTCTTGTGATCCCTTGTCATACATCCTCTCCTGATACCGTTGTATCGCTGAAAGCGGTAAGACCTCATACATACGGTATCTGTGTGCTCCTGTTGTTACATGCAGCCGTACATTACATAGGTTCCATACACCTTGTTGGACTTGTTGGACACATCTAGAATTTGATATGTACGGATGAAAAAAAAATTCTGCTTCCTCTGGTTCAGGAGTCTTACTGGTTCTCACACCCGTCTTAAATCACTCTGGCCCACAGAAACAGAACACACCAGTGGCTTCTGTGGGGGAAGCTCAGGGCGTCAGAGGGAGTCGTTCTGTCTGCTTCCTGTAAGAGCAGGAAGGTGCTCCAAGATTGTTGGGACTCAGAATAGATTCTCAGGCTAAATTTAGTCCCCCTGTCCTACAAACATCAGGAAATGCAGTACAAAAACACAGGAAACAACAGGTAAATTATTCTGAGGATTTACCCTTCGATACCGTCCCATAACAAACCTAGCACAGTGCACTGGCTCATCTCTACCCCATTTCCTTCAGGGTGAAAGGTGGTAATTCCAGAGTTTCTGCCATATTCCTGGCACCGATCTATAATTGTGTAGTGCTGTGCATACGACGGACAAACAATCTGACAAAGATGGAACAGAGAGTGGTTCTATGACCTTCCGGCTATTGGTAAATCCATGGCGCTCCTCCTTCCTGCTCCTTTTCCTTCCTTCCCTTCCCTTCCCTTGCCTCCTTTCACAGTCCAAATTCTGGCATGAGAACAAACAACAGCAGACACGCACATTCTTTTCCACGTCCATGATGGTATGATGGTTTGTAGTCTGTTGCATTACAGAAGTCAAACTGTCAAATGAAATTAGGCACGCACATATACTCACAGAAACTCCCAAGGCAAGATACATTTGAATTTTTATTATCGCAAGTTTGTGTCCGTCATTGGCAGGAATAATATGTCAGTTATGTCAGTATTTGAATATAATCCTGTATTGTCCCACATCTGTGAGTGAAATTTATATCAAAGTCAAAGCAATGTAAAAAAAATGTAAAGATGTCACAGAATAATAGAGAGTACTAACAATATGTACAGGTATCAAGTACCGGTATATGCTTATATGTAAGCATGTAATAAAAAAATAAAAAATTGTATCGTAAAATCCATGAGGAATGGTTCCTGCGCTGTTACCGTCCTGGTAGACTGCACTGGGCCGTCAAACACCTGTGATATTATTGCACATTCTGGTTAAATTACAGGCATGAGATGATGCTTAGACCTGATGGTATGACATCATTCACCGTTTTATTAAAAGTAAATCTTGTGAGGAAATGTATGTCTAAAATACATTTGAGGAGTGTGTTGGGAGTATTGAGTTAGTATTTCTACAGCTAATTAGACCTTCACTCTAACAGATGTTCGTCCCCAGCTGCACCCAGCGAAGCGTGACTTACATGTAAAGTGAATGCTGTCGGCCTTTATTATCTTTAATGAATGTCATACGTTTCGCTGAATATACATGGGCACAGTAAAAATATCTTTCCGGTTTCCATTGCAGATCCCAAACTTTTCAGAGACGGTGCGAAAGGAAATAGAGTGGGATCCAAAGGTGGGGTTCAAGATTCCGTACCCTCCTGGAGATGTGTACTATTTACTCACCTGCACCACCACAGTCAATAGCCGTGAGTTCAAGTCAGTATACATCCCAAAGAGACTGAGTAAGTACTTCTTCTTCATGCCGAAATATGCTCACTGAGGAAATAACGCCAGTAATGAGCCAGAGCTAAACTTGTTTCCCAAATATTCTCTCTATTTTCCAGCGGTGTCTCTTAATAATGTGAAGATAACTCCAGAGCGGGTCAGGGTGTTGGTTGGAGACACCCTCATGCTCAACTGTACGGGGGAGATCTCCTATGATGCAAGAATTAAATTCACATGGGATTTTCCGAGGAGGAGAGTAAGTCTGTGATTTATTGTTGATGCAGCAATGCTGCCCTGAGACGGTCCGTCACAATCTATCATCTTTTTGTCAGGAAAACCGCCATTTTACAAACAAGAGCATGAACCAACCAGCTAATGTGTTCATGATGAGCAAGGCTTTAGTGTTGCCCAGCATTACCATGGAGGATCGCGGAGTGTACCGCTGCAAAGCTGAGATCGAACCAACAAGATACAAGAATGCCTCAGCAAAGGTTATTGTCTATGGTGAGTGTCGGCCGTTTGGCTCCTGTTTGTTTGGGGTTCTTTTAACTTGGCATGGATTTGCATTTTAGCATTTTTCATCCACTGGTTAGCAATGAAAGAAGCCGCTTATGATACACGTGTGTGTGTGTGTGTGTGTTTTGTACATATATATATATGTCGTTTTATTTCTTAGTTCTTAGTTCTTTTATTTTTTGGGACATGTATTTCTTAACTTAACTGTATAACTTTGAACTAACTAAAGTCCTCTCAACTGATCTTTTGTTCCAGAGCATCCATTCCTCAACATCTCCTACAGGTCCGATCGCTCGGGTACAGTTGTGGTAAAAGAAGGCAAAAAGAAGCTTGCTTTTGAGCCAAGGGTCAATGCTTTGCCCCCACCAGACATCTTGGCTTGGTAAGTAACGGTGACTGAAGGAGAGCCTTCGCTACAACACATCTGGAAAATTATAACTACACTGTTTTCATGGTTTCATATTAAATTTGGAACTTTTATTGCACCTCACATTTTAGGTACAAAGATGGTGTCCCAATCAAGAGGAATTCCACCTGTTACAAGATGTCTGGTTTCAGCTTAATCATCACTGATTTGCAGGGAAAGCACGCTGGGGTCTTCACCATCAGCCTGGGAAACCAAGCGAAAGGCCTGCACAGGAATCTGAGCTACACGCTGGTCGT
Organism: Centriscus cristatus; assembly: GCA_037832705.1. Lineage (NCBI taxonomy): Eukaryota > Metazoa > Chordata > Actinopteri > Syngnathiformes > Centriscidae > Centriscus > Centriscus cristatus. The sequence continues at coordinate 3,349,639 of JBBMJM010000015.1, read as the reverse complement.
CCATGGTAAGCTGCTGCCAATGACTGCCGATCCCAGGGAAACCAAGCGCAGCCTTGCTGTCACCGGGCACTGAGACTCCCCTAGCGCGGTGTCCTGCAGCAGCTTTAGTTCAGTTCAGTGGACGGCAGGTAGCAGCCCTACTATGAGAGGAATTCTGGGGCTTGTTGATTCCAGGGGTGGATTGACGTAGCAGGGCAGCTGTTGTTGATTACTGGGGCTCTTTTGAAGGGGCTTGGCGCAGTGAGTAAATTGCCTGCGCTCCATTCTGCACGCAGACTCCAGCCGCTCCAGACCCCCCCTAGTCCTCAGCATTTATTTGCATCCTCCCCATGTGTATATACAGCACAGCTCATAGAAACAGCATGCTCTCTGCAGTCGCTGAACAGCCTGGTGAAAACAAGGGTCGAACAAGTTAGGCATTCTTCTTGTGATGACTCTGCAAAGAGTGTTGATAACGTGGGAAGGGAGGCGCTTTCATTTTGTGGGGCTTGCTTTATGTTTTTTCACATTTAGTCCAAAAATCTGCCTGTCTTTAGAGGAAAAAGTGAGAGCTCACATATGGGGGTGCCTAAACTATTTTGGTACTCTTTCCCAACAATCCCAGCAATCCCAACAGCGTGCCAAAAAGGGGCAAAACAGCCCCTTTTGTGTCTTATACATAACTTACATGTATTGGAACAACTAAAAAGCAAAGATCCGAAAATAAAGTGAACTATTGCACCTTTTTGTGTCACTTTGCCCCAAATGTTGAATTTGTTCTTCTTCGTAATAGTGTGTGTGTAGACAACAGAAACAAGAACAGTAAATAATGCAACATGAACTATATAACAGCAACAAGAACAACACGAGCATTTGAAGACCGGAGATGTTTGCAAGATTAAAAAAAACAACAGAGCAGAAGGACATTTAAATAAGTATAGTAATAATGGTATTACTGCATGCGTGGACAGGGGGTTGAGTGTTTCTATGTGCTGCTGTGGTTGTATTTCAGCAGTTCAAGCCCCCTCTCTTCCCGAGCTGGCACAGGGATGTGTGTGTGATTGATGGTAGACAGACAGTGAAATTGTTGTCCTGGGTACATGGGCCACAGTGAGGTCAGTCTTTGGTCAGTACACCCTCGATTCCTCTCCCTCACATTGTTTGAGGGACAAGCGGTGTCAGTAACACCTTTTTCACAGCAATCCATCACAACTGGCATCGCTCATTATAAACACATCAACAGATTCCACAGCAGGCCGGGCTGAGATTGCCGATGGTTGATCTAACCTGTTGTCGTTCCCTGTGTCACAGGGAAGCCGACTATTTTAGAGGCGCAGCTCACCTCAGCGGACGTACAACCCTACATGTCTGGCAAACAGCATCAGATAACGTGCACTGCTGATGGCTATCCCCTGCCAAACATCACGTGGCTCTGGCAGCCTTGTCTCTCAGACCCATCCCTTAAAGAGTAAGTCATCGTCATATGTCTGAAGCTTTGACATTTTGAAGCTGTTTTCATGCATTTATGGTGCAATAGCGTCCCCTTCTCTCAGAAGCATATCAAAGGTTTGGAACCACTTTCTCATTCACTTGAATGAAAACTGTACATTTATGTGACACATGTGTTTTGTATATACTTACAGTACTTATACGTGTTTCATAGTTTGATCTGTAACATTTAGGATTAATCAAATCCCTGCATTGATGTATGTGTACGTGTGTTACTGTTTTCAGCTGGCTGTTCTGTTAAGACTGGAAACTGTAAAATTCCTTTGTGGTGACCTTTAATCTTTTGATGTGTCTTTGTGTTGAAAACAGTTTACATTTTCTAAACTGGACCTCCACTTTTGCATGCCATCATCTGTAAAGCTTGGCTGAAAAGTTTGAATTCCACCGTAGCTGTGAAGTTGCAGTGATAAACACAAATGTATGTAAACAACGCTACAGGCAGAACAGTCGAGAGACACCACTCCAACCCAGAGATCCCACAAAAACAGCTCTGAAATGACTTTGACTGGCCCGGAACACGACACATTAATCAAAGGAAAGCAGCCCCCTGAGAACTGCTCTCTAATTTGTGGTTGATGGCTATGTTTGTTGAAGAGAAAATAGTGGGGAGATATATTAATCTCTTATTCCCCAAGCTGTTATAAAACGTATAGAACTTAGTGTATGAGTGACTGCGGGAATACTGGCCTGGTAGTGAACCCACCAGCAAGATGAACATTCCCTGAGCTCCCCGCTCGTCGTTGACAGCAGGGGGCCAACGAGTTGTGAGATCAGGAAAACAATGGGCCATTACCCTTTGGCTTATCAGGCCCCAACACCCTCAACAGAAACAACACTGAAAATTGCTGCACTTGAAAGAGAATACAATCCTGTTCAATATGAGATGGTGATGCTTCAATTATCTAGAACCTTGAATCAGTTAAAAGTATATTTTGCAAATTCATGACGAATATTAGAGGGTTAGTAGGGTCAAACATGCTCTTTCCAAAGGCCTTAAGATAATCAAGGCTGGCACCTGCAACAGTGGCCGGGCTGTGGCAGGCCGATAATGAGGGAGAGACTCAGTTATTGCCTGGTAGGAGGCCAACATGTCCCAAATGTTTGTTTTATACAGACCCGACCCTGCAAAGTACCTGTCACTGTAAATTCAACACATTGCCCTTCAAGATCATATCGCATCTAAATCTTCGGGAGCTGGTGAAGGGGGGGGGTGCACAGCCCGGGAAGGATGTGCGGTGAGGGTAACTGGTGGGCTGAGGCTGATAGGATTGAGGCTCATGCAGACTGGGGCCGTCTTTATCGTCAGGTTGAGAAGTTATCAGCTGTCTCTTGTTGACCGCCAAGGTCCTAGGATCAACCTTATCTTCTCTGGCCAGAATGTGTGGGGGTTTCCTGTTCGAGGTGACGCAGAGCACAGCCCTTCCTGTCGCTGCTGCCGTTTCCTCCTTTGCGTCTCATCTCATCAGGCTGATTGTTCCCCAGTGAAAGCACTGAAGTGTTTGTGGTGGGGGTGGGAGGCAAATCAAGGGGGGTCACACTTTTCAGCAAACCACACTTTGTGGTCCATACCTGGTAGTGCTGATATAGTAAATATCATTGTCCAGTCTCTTACTGATGTGTCTCAATGAAGGATTAACGCAACTGTGTGTGGACAAAATGGAAATATGACTTGACGCTTGTCTGCACTGCATTTTCTTTGCAGTTGTGTCCCTTCCAGTGAGCCAACTGTAGTCAACCGTACTGACAGAGGAAACTCCACCAACTGGATAAAGGGCATAAACGTGAAGTCACAACTGGTTAAAGACAAAAACAAGGTCTGTGACATCACCTGATTGCTTTTCCCATGTTCTTTAAATCAGCAAGGTACTTGGAATATTCTGTTGACAGTGAAATGTTGCTGACAAATAGCAGTTACCAATTTAGATTTATGGATGGAGAAGATGTCTGAGGAGCGAAGGAACAGTCAATACCTGGGTCACATTCAAGTGGAAATATCCCATGCCAGAGCTTGAAAGTCATATTCATCATCTGAAATCCATAAATCGGCACAATTTTCCTGCTACTGGCAGTGGCGCAGTGCTTGTCTGCATTACCGTAGTTCTGACTTATATAACTGTGACCAGAAGACATGAGAAGGCCCGGAGCCAACCCTTTTTCAAAAATCAGGCTTGTTTTCCACTGCTGCCATCAGAAAGAAATTATTTATACTGGTACAGAGTCAATAGAAAAATATGATTGGGGGATTGAAAAGGAACATCATGTTATATTTGTAACTGTGCATTTGTAAACAATCTGCATCAGCTTCACTTTGGAAAAGATGACCCCTGATTAGGTGCAGGATTTCAAGCATGCTGATTTGTTGTCATGAGGACTGAAAAACACATTTCCTCTTTGTACTGGAGTAAAACACTTAAAAAAAAAAAGGTCTGCAAATGAAATAAGAGCAAAATCTTTCATCTTTCTTTCAGCTGTGGAGGCTCTGAGAGTTCAGGCTTTAAAAAAGCCAAAGTGATATGGTTTAAATTGTACATATAAGCCGTAAGCAGTAGTAGTTGTGTAGATTATGGAGCTGGAATGTGTGTCAGTAAACATTTATTGTATTTGTAGTTATAGAAGGAAAATCATGCATTGAAGCCAGTAGATAAAACCGGTGTATATGTAAGACTCATGCTTGTGACCTTCAGCATCAGTATTTAAATGACCATGATTATTTTTTAGGAAACATCAAACGCATTTTCACAGAAACCCAAAACATACCATACTACGAGGAAACTGTCGACTACACAGCGAATGTCCTGTGGGAGCATGGTGTTTCTCTGCTCACTCCAACCATAATTAAGAGCAGACCTTGACTGCCTGGCCAGAGTCTACATATCTGTAGGATTAGGTTAAAGAAATCCGTAACTCAGATTAGGGAATAAATTCATTCGCATATGAAAGTTAAGTTCATCTCTGCCCTCAAGCCACTAGAGTTGACCAGATTTCTTGTGTAGGAACTAACTGGAATTCAAATGATATTGTTCTTTATATTATATAATGACTTTTTGCTCACCTAGTTATTTTAAATTGAATATGTTTGCCAAGGGCATCAGCTCTAATATGTGTCAGTCATAAATTGGGAGCCATCGCTTATTTACAAGTACTTTATTCCGAAAGCTGCTGCTTTATGAGGGTTTGGACTAAGGGTCAATGACAACAAGCAGCAATTTCGAAGACGAGGGATTTGTTGGAGGTAAATTCCTCTCTGTCACCCCACATAAATCGTTTTGGCCCATGAATAAGAACGTAGTCAGGGCAAGGCCAGAGTTGTTCCCCATTTGGTCCAACGGAGAGAGAGACTGGCCTGTCTCCAGTGTAAGTAAAACACAAGGGGGACAGCGCTGGCACAGGGGTCACAGTGCGTCTGCTCGGGTCATCTCTCAGGGACTATGAGGAGTCATTTAAATGTTCTGAGCTCAGGTTACATCATGGCGAGTAATGGCTGTAACATGATCTGGTCAGGCTTCTCCATCTGGGGTTTGGTAAATCGAACTGGATCAAAACGATATAACCTTCACACCCGTTCTCTTCTGATGCTGCAGTTTTTTCATGTCCATAGTCGCTGCTCATGACAATCAACACAATCACTCCTATGACCCAGGAAGTGTTAGTCCAACATGCACCCAGGCAATTTTCCCACATCATTCACTTGCTTTGATGTGGCCAGCTGCCCCCCTCCCCCCAAAAAAGAACACATGTCACCACAAACACTAAGCAGAACCCCACTGTCTGGCTCCTCACAGGTTTCACATATTAGCGTTTTCACGTCCACCATTAATAATTTGCGTTGGTGCAATGACATCAGATGTGTTCTCTATGCAGTCAAATAACACCCTCAGCGACCATCTTTTCATTCATAACAAACACTGAAAAGGATCAAACAAACCAGTCCCAACCGCTCACACAACTGTAAACAGCAACTCACTGCTGTAAAACTGCAACTTAGAAAAAAAATTGTTGACATGTCTCCAAAATCACCTCTAATCCCCCTATTGATTTCATCTAGACTGCGAGTACCCTGGAAATACTCGACGCTAAGGTAACAGGAATGTACGTCTGTTGGGCCCAGAATGAGGTTGGCAACAGCACAATGACGTTTCCCTTCTACGTTGATGGTAAGTGGGTCACTAGAATACAATTTCAAAGCACAGCTGAACATTACATATTAACAGTAAATGCAGGAATAATCTGTAGACCCCACTCTCCTCTGGAATCTTTCAAATGATCCTCACAAACTGTAATAAATGGCAGGACCAGAGAAGGAATGTACAGATTGTATTGTGCAATAAAGAGACAAGAGGGGGGCATTAATTGAAAACACATTTCCTTGTAGTTTAAGGGTTTGAGGGCAGAGGAGAAGGAAACATGTCCTGAACCATATGGACTGCTATGGCACACGCTTAAACAGCTACGAATAACTGCATTCCTTCCAGTGCCAGCAGGTCATTCCCCCGTCTCTGTGGGACTTATGCTATGAGAGGTCTCTCCTTTATTTGCAGTATTCAGTAATTCTTAAATTATCCCGAAGTAGTTATGTAAGACTATCACCTCACACACACAAAGTTTGCTTAGCAACAATCAAGTGTCTGTGAAGGTTGTGGGATTCTCATCTCCCGAGGAGTCAAGGGGTGAAAGAAAGCTCTTGGAGATTGATGGAAGTAGGTGAACCCATAATTAAAGTGATGCCAAGTAGACTTCCAGAGTGGGAGAGATCCCAAGAGGAATCCTCTCCTCCAGAGGTAGGAAAGACAGAGGATGATGGAATGCTGCAGAAAAGAGGACAGAATTGTAATAACAGCTGTCCTCTCTTACGGAACACAAAATGCTTTCCAGCGATCTGAATAAACAAGCACAGTCTGGTCCCCCTGGGGCCCTGACTCAGCTTCACTCCAATTGGACAACTCCAGGAGCGCCATCAGCAGTGCTGTCAACCAGCAACATGCTTCCAATTATATGTGATGAAACAGGAAATAACTGCAAATTTGACATTCCTGGCCTTTCAACAAGCAGCTTTGTGTCCATAACTATTGTACACAACAGGATCCCCGGGCAGGAGGAGAGTCTATTCATACATTTCAAGTCCTGCTGTCCTGGAAGCCTGCATGAGTCATATTTAGTATCTGAAGTTTAAGAAGCATTCCTGACCACATTTCTCCACTTGTTACACTAGATCAGCCAAAGGCCATCTCCATCAAACCGCAGACGGCCATCGAGGGCGATGATGTCACTCTGACCTGTCGAGCCTCTCGATACCTCTACACAGACCTGCAGTGGTTGGATTCTAGGAATCAAACAGTCACCTCCAACGTGTCCAGTCCCCAGCTCAGCCGCTACGCCATTTCCATTTCACTCCATGTGCACAATGTGTCCCAAAACAGCACTGCCGGTTACAAGTGCCGAGCATTTAACAGCCACAACAGGGTCGAAGTCAGGCCTGCAGAAATCAGTGTGGATGGTAAGTGAAGATGAGGACGAGGATGATTGCAACATACTTAGCTTCCACAACACTGACCTACCATCGAACTGGTTAAGTGCATTAACTAACCATCTAACCATTTAAGTCCTATGTTTTTGTTCAATGCAGCAAGAAAGCACCCATGGCTCAGTCAAAATCTGACTAACCAGGAGGTGAACAGCAGCACCACCCTGACGCTGGCTTGCTTCGCCCAGGGAGTTCCACGTCCTTTCATCACATGGTACAAAAACGGTGCTCCAGTGGAGGAAGGAACAGGTAATCTCAGCAGGATTCATGTGCACCTAGCATGATATCCAATCAGATTTTTCACACACTGCTGCACAAAAGCAATTAGGGCTCATTTCATTTTTTAGAGATCATTTACATTGTGATGCAGCTAAAATGCTGTTCAGATAATTAATTGTGATTCATGTTGTAAATCATATTTCAATAAGGGTATTAATTCTATGAACATACAACATATTCACCTTTGTTTTTCAGTCTGTTTTGATTGAGCGAACATGACTGGATTTTGAATGAATGACTGACCAAACTATTTCTCGCCTTATTTAACATTGTGCAATGGGTCGTTGATGTGACTAATGTTCAGAGGCTGGACTGAGAGTGATTCACTAATATATTTTTATCCTGCTCTCACAGTGACAGTTGTCACTACTCACTTATTTACTTTTGCCGAAACTAAAAACAAACTAGCCCTGAGAGAGTGCAGACCTCCACCAAGCAGTTCCACCATTTCCATCATTTCCACCCACATTGTGATTTCCACCTAATATTATTGACTTTCACTCATTTTATCTCCTCCTGAATGAATTCATTGATCATCAACATCAACATTTTGTCTCCAACATTTAATCATATGACTACTTAAAAGTATTATCTGAACACGTCATTAAAATCTGTTCATAACTTTTGGATTCATTTTGCTAACAAACAAACAAACAAACAAAAAAACCCTTCAGGACAAATCTATCTTGCCGCCTATCTGACTTGTCAGATGACACGAGGTGATGTTCAGCCGTACGGTT
>JBBMJM010000015.1:3320946-3331231 GCA_037832705.1 Centriscus cristatus | reverse complement strand
AAAATGAGACGCTCATCCTGAGATCAGCGGTGTGTAGAAATCTGGGCACAGATACACACACACACACACACACACACACACACACACACACACACACACACACACACACGCGGTTTCAGAACACTACCAACATGATCCATTATCAGTATTTTAATTTCATTAAAATCCGTTAATACCTTTTGAGTTATTTTGACAATAGAAATACTATTCAGAGACATTACATTTGACTTCTTTACTGTAATAATGATTCTAAAATCATCTGAGCTCAAGGACTCGACATCCTTGTCCTGGTTTATATTATATGTTGTCCAGCACAAAAGACGTGATTAGCAAAGGATCGGACCAACAAAGGTAATAATGTAAATACTGACGGGCCTGGTCAGAATGAGTCATCTTCGATTACTGACGTCAATAAGAGATGCGACTCCTGAAATCATTGAGTCTGTCTGCCAGTGAGAGGACGACAGCTTGGACTCGCTGCTTCTGATTCACAGAGGGATTCTAAAAATACTGGAGGAAGATGAATTCCACAGACTGAGGCTTTGTTCATGCGGATGCAAATGACCCCAACACAGTGTCATGAGTGTAGGGCCAAGTTCTGTTCCTACATCACGTCTCGGTCCTGGAACCACCACAAAGTTCAGGTTGTTTCAAGGTTGAAGTGGAGGATTCATTTGGTTTGGAACTTTGTTGCGATAACTTGGTGTGTTGGAAGGTTGAGCTTTATGTTCCACACTTGTTTGAAATAACATGAATGAGTTGTTGTTCCCTCGAGCTTTACACTCGGCAATGTGAATGACTTATCCGTCATGTTGGAAATGAAAGCTTACGTGAACTCATTGGTGAAATAGATGAAACATTTCTTTGACCTCGGTATTTTAAATTCCAGGTTATTGGGCTGTTTTAGATCATTGCTCCATGAGCTGACATCCTCTCTGTGGCTCGTACGTTTCATGTAAACTCTCCTTTGTCTCCGCAGCCTGACAGAAGCTACGACCTGCAGATCGGTCAGCCCACGGTCTCCTACTTCCTCAAGCAAGCGGCGGGCATTGCTAAAGGTGCCGCAAAGACAGGTGGGACTTGTCTCTGCTGTCACGTTCTCCGCAGTGAGCGTGCAAACCACTGTCTCCATGTGCTGAGGATGTATCTCCTCAGTTTGAGCTTTCCTCGGTTGATGTTATATTCATGACGTGCCCCCGGACTGTTGCAGAGGAGGAAAGCGCAAAAGGTAGCATGTGAAGAAAAAGAGAATTATGTATTTCACCTTTTTAAGTTCTACTGAAGCTTCAGTACATCCAGCTGTTGACTCCGCCCCTGAAACCTCTTCAGCACACACCCCCACATCCTGGTTCAAAGTGAATTGAACTGCTTATTCATTTTTATCCGTCTCCTCCAACAGGCCATGAGACAGCGGGGATGGTGTCGGTGAGAGCCGTGTATGAAATCGCCCAGGTGAAAGCACAAGACGAGTGCTTCAAAATGAGGAATACCTCTCTTGAGAATGTCGTGAAATGCATCATTGGCTCGGCCCGTTCGCTGGGCATCAAGGTTGTCAACGAGTAAGTACAGCTGACCTGTTTGTAAATATGTAACCTGAGCCGCATCGACTGGACTATAAACACAAGAGAGTCCCGTTGACACTGTTGGTGTCTTCATTTGAAAAATACATCACTGCTAATATATATACATAGTTGTTTTTTCTGTGTGTTTCTTTGTCTGTCTGTTAATCAAATAACTCAAAAAGTTCTGAATGGATTTTAATGGAATTATAAGAAAATGCTGATAATGGGAACAGACGATCACATGCATCCATGTGACGTTCAGTGGTGCAGCGTCGCCTCTAGGTGCTGTACTACCTCCTAAAGGCCACTAGAGGTCAGATTAAAGTAAATGACAAGAATAAGAATAAGAACAGTATATCAACAGACAGCTTAATGCACCGGTCATACAATGAATGAAACTGAAGAAAACCCAAGTTATGACGCAGCTGCTGGGCTGAAGGAACTCGGTTGGACAGCAGAAAGCTGTATGGAACAACAGCATCAGCAACTAAAATCTTAAAACGTACAGAATCTTTACAGGTCAAATGTCAGGCCCATATTTACTCCTGGCATTCTGATGCACAGTGTAAGAGACACTTGTTATTTTTCCTACTTTGACATTCAAGTACATCCTTGCTCAACGAGACGTGCACTTTGCTTCTGTTCTACCTCAGTGCTGCTCCCCACTCTCTCAGTGCGTCCACAAGGACGAAATTACTTTGATAGTCTGAAGAATATCATACTCAATGTTTCTTCTTTCAGCAGTGCTCATGTTTTACTGTTCATTGAAACAATACGAGGACAATATCTCATTGTGTGTGCCCCCCCCCCCACGTTCTCTTCAGCCTTTCACCTGATGAGTACAACGTCTTCTTGCTGCAGCGAGAAGAGAAGTTGAAAGCTGATGCGGCTGCAGCGGCAGCAGCTGCAGCTGAAGCAGCAACAGGCAAGAAGAAATGAAAACCTGCAACATCCTATTTGTAAGAAGTGTTATACATGTAAACATTCACACGTTCATTCAAACTTAATAAACAGTCCAGATAACAAACAACGTGTCCATCAGACTGTTTGCTTTCACTGTGATTCTCTGAGAGATTTTACACCTCATTCTGCCTTGTGGCAACAAAAATAATCCCACTTTCCACGGATCCAGGCAATGACACTGACATCACTGGGTCATGGAGGGATCTGTACATTCCACCTCTGCTGTGTCTACTATGGACACTTCCTCAAGCAATGTGGCTTTTGGCACATGCGCAATACATTGACACGTGGAATTCTGCTTGATAATCACGTTTGCGGTTTATAAACTCGGCCAAAATGATCAATCAGAAATATATGTGATATATTTCAATCAAGTATCGCTGTAAAAGTGTCTGTTTATCGCACTAATGTCGTCATCAGATACTCAGATGCTCGTATGATGATCGTGTTCCAAATGGTTATGTGTCATCATTTACCTCTGTGATGTCAGCTGACTGGATCTTTTTTTGGAGATTGAATTTGATCCAATGAATCTTAAAGAACACAGTGGAGTAACGTCTTTATGTCGGCCCACCTCCCACCTCCCAGCTCTGCTGCGACTGCAGTGCTTCCCTCAGCCAGCAGATAGCAGCAGTCGTCTGTGTAAGTGATCGTCTCTCCATCGCAGACTCTGCAGTGGACAGAGATGGACAACCATGTACAGTAGAGAATCAGCAGAGAATCCCCATCACGGTTGTGACTTTGCCATCTGCGATGGATTTGGGCGATGGGCAAAGGGGAAGACGTGACTTCGTTTTGTTCATATAATCTATTGTACGTACAGGGTTAAAACAGGTTGTGTATGTGGTTTTTGTGTGGTATTTTCCACCTTTCATCTTTTGGCATCAGCATCCATTTGTCCCATATCCCTTTGTACTGTACCTCTAATTTCAGCCTCCCCTCGTACTGTCTTTGTCTCCCCTCGCTCCAGCCCTCCCCTCCCTGAGCCCTCTGAATGGAGGCTGAGAATAGACTGGATGCTGCTTCAATCAGAGCTCTTGAGCAGGAATGCCTATATATGGAGTCTTACACCGCTGTAGTCGCAGGTACATCGAGTGAATATGGCAGAGTGTGATTTGTTAAGAGGTGTGTGTGCTCACGCATCATCATGGGTGGGAGGCCAACGGCGTCTGCGCATGCTCGCATGCAAAAAACCTTGATGCAAAGCGTGTGCGTCAGTCTGAGTCAGATAGTGCCTCATTCTGTTTCGTCATGCGTGTGCGTCAGTGCTGTTGCTGAGTGAAACGCACTCCAGGGGAAGAAATGGAGGAGGTGTATGGGAGGGAGGAAAAGAGGAAGGGTTGGTGGTATGATGATGAGGCTGAGGGAGGAACCGGGGGCTTGACAATGATGACGCAAATGCATTAGCTGCATTAAGTGCACTTTAATATAAATGCATTTGTATGACAATCAAATACACTTATAAGCAACACAATAGAACACTGGTCCACAATGTCCATTCTGCAGTTAATAAGACATTTTCAATGTACTCCATTTTATGCAATAAAAATCTCCCTCTTATATATATATACAGACCAATATTTGCTTCATACAAATGTACAAATGTGTACAACCTTTCTGGAAAGAACATATTCACAGACATTATGCTTATAATGTGTTTTCTCCAAATATCTCACATACAGCAATGTCATTTTACACATGTATATTAACTTAGCCTTTAATAGCTAGAACGTAGGAATCAATCCTTTACTTGACCGTAGACAACTCTACGTGAGCGTGTCGACACCATGGGAATAGTACCATTCTCAACCCGTGTCGCTTGGTAACTAAATAGAAATAGCATCCCATCCCTATTTTCATTTTTTAAAACAAAACCTTTGGATTCTAACCCCTCTCAAAAAAGAAGAATTGCTCATTCACATAGTCAATTGTGCCTCACTGCACCGTACTCCAGCGGAGAAACGATGCAACTGTCCACGTTGAATGGACGCGGATAAAGAGTTCAGCAGGTCAACGCCCTTTCAGGCACACAGTGGCCGCTATAAGCTGCCAGCACTGCAAATATTGATGCTGCAAGAATATCCAGCCGTCTGCCTTCAGGCCAGGAGTGACCTGAAGAGCTCACATTCAGAGTCTAATGTACAGTACACGGTAGTGTTTGATCTGCGCAGGTGTGAGCAGAGCTCCGGCAGGAGTTAAGATCTCAATCTCTTATTCGGCGACACGTTGTGTTAATGGTCACCTCCGACATTCTTGAGATCTTCCCATGCCTGGATCTCTTTACACAGTTTCCTTCTTTGTCTTTTTTGTTTGTTTGTTTGTTTGCACATCACGATGTAGATGGAGCGATAAAAATGCAACGTTAAAGGTTTAAAGGCGCAAACTCAAACCTCAAAAGTATCAGGTTGCCTGGATTTGTCGGTGTGCGTTCTAATAGGAGCTGAATTGGCTCTGACGAGTTTTGAGTTATAAATCTCCTGTTTTGATGGTCATCAAATGTCAAGGTCAATGATGTGAGCACTTTGTCAATACATCTGAGGTTTGGGTTTGCGTTGCTGCCCGTCAGGCAAAAATTTGTAAATCAATCTCCCTATTGAAACAGCAAGAACATCTTTTTTTTTGTTTTTTGTTTTTTTTTTGTTCACAACAAAATTTTTCACTACGAGTGAATACAAATGTCTGGAAGTTAAACAACGCTTACAAGTCCACAGAGGTTCCTCTGTCTGATCTGAAGCTTGTGTTACAGAGAAGCTGCAAGATACCACATGGACCCAAAACCCAGTCAGTGATGGGTCCATGTCATCGTGTGGATGTTGCACCGGTTTTATCATAGTATACAGATTAATGACTGAACAAAAATAGAAAGCCAATCTTTGTTCTCAGGAGACACATAGGAGTTCAAGTCATTAAGATGTATATACATTATGTATATTTATACACTTCAATATGTTTTACTTTTCAGTAAAAGGGTCTCCACAAAATATGACAATATGCCATACTTAATGAAGTAAGTCACAGACTTATTTTAGAACGGAGGAACACTTCCACTCCCATCTGAAAGACAAACAAAAGGAGAAAACAAAGAAGTTAGTGGCTTCATCGCAGGTTTTTGCACTTCATTGAACAAAGATGTGCAGTAAATGAGTCTGCGATGCGATGAGGCAGCTTCTTACCTTTGTGGAAGCACTGTGGCGATGGATGACATTGGAGTTGATACAACTCAGGTTGTTGCCCTAAACCAGGGGCGATCGAGGCACCTGCCCCAAACATGGGTTCCAGGACAGCCAGTTCCTCCAGGAGGGACTGAGTGCAAGACACGGCAGGCGTGGGGGAGACGAGCGGCGTGGAGGTGGCGGGGCCTGGGGAGGCAGTGAGGATGAGGGGAGGGGAAGCTGGGATGGAGGAACAAGAGGACAAAGGTGATGACACCACCTCGATCTCCATTGCCTCCTCTGCTAGCCCCTCCCCCTCCTCGTTTGCGCCGGCCTCAGCAGCCGGAGTCTCCCCACTACCAGCCATGGAGATAGATTGCGACGATTGGACGCTACAGAAGTGGCCCACTACCTCGAACTGGGAGGGTTGGTGCCAGCATACTGGGGTTTGAGGAGAGGTTGGGCTGGAAGGATTGGGATCAGGGGTGGGGAGGCCAGGGGACTGGGGGGGAGCGCACTCGTCTTGGAGGAGGGTGTCTAGGATGCTCTCTTCAAACAGAGAATCATCATCATCAAGGAACATGGGAATGTCCAGACCTCTCCATGCTTTGATGGGATAAAACTCCCTTATCACGTGGACTGAATCAACATCAGCAGTTTCTACGGCAGGAGACAGAAAGGGGGAGGGAGGGGAGGAAGAGGGCGACATGGACGGAGGAGAGAGTTTGGACAAGAGTGGATCCAGATAGAAGCCCTCTGCCAGTGAGCTGATGTGCTGAGCTAACAGAGAGATCTCTGCCATTTCCTTCTCCCTCTCTCGCTCCAGTGAGAAAAACGAGAGGCAAGGCTGTTTACCAGGTGACGCCTCAGGGGTGAGGAGGCCCTCGGGGGGACACTGAAGAGGCCCCAGTGGCACATCTACGTACAGTGGGCCCCGAACCTCAGGAAGGGTCATCACTGTACAGTCACCGTCCCCGGGGCTGTCAGGTGTGGGAGGCAGTTTCTCATAAAGAGAGCCGCTGCAGGGCTCGACGGGGAAGAGCAGATCGGTTGACGGCAGGGTGAGGGGGAGCTTCATGGAGAGGGTGGTGGGGGGAGCGGGGCTGGAGGCGGTCGTTGGTGGGGCTGAGGGGGAGCTTGAGGGGGCCAAGGAGGTGGTGGCCGTGGCTGTGGTGGCTGAAGGAGGGGGTGTGGTCGTGCCAGTGGGGTCGAAGCTGAAAAGGGGTTCGCCGAAGGGGAAGCTGGCCCCAGCAATTTGTGGCGTGTAGGGTGGGGTGCACACAAACTCTTTGGTCTGCTGAGCTTGAGACGTAGGGGGCAGAGGCAAGGGGAGAGCTGGCAGAGGAGGGTCGAGCTGGAAGGACGGCGGCAGGAGGATGTTCTGGGTCAGAAAGTCTAAGTCTGCTACCGTTTCAACAGTGACCGGGGTGGGAGAGGAGGCAGCCGAGGGGCTTTCCATCGGATGCTGCTGAAAGAAGCTCTCTTCTTCCAGAGAGGAGATGCTGGAGCGGGGGTCACCCAGCTGCATGGCCTCGGCAGCAGAGCTCCCTGGTTCATCAGAGGAGCCCACACTGCAGCCAGCAGTGCTGAAGTCAAAGGACTGGCCGGACAGGCCGCTGCTGCCGGGGGTGAAGACCTGGTCGGGGCTGGAGAGAGTGTCTGGGGACTGAAGGCTCCGACTCTCCTGCTGGGAGACACCAGCACTCAGAACCAGGGTCAGTTGGGTTTGCTCTGAACTGAGCTGCTGCCGCACTGACCAGGCCTCCGACTCACTGAGAAGGGGAAAGAAGAAAGAGGACACACAGGACGTCAGACGTTTGCTTTGAATGAATTCTCCAAATGAAATCACGACAAGGTTGAATGAAGGCGGCGCACCTGATGATGTAGTTGTTGCTGCTGATAGGGATTTCACCCGGCTGCAGCTGGAGCACCATGTAGAGCCAAACCCACGACTGGTTCTGAGCCTGCACACGCACCACCATCTCAGCACGGCCCTCCCCTCCCTCCCTCACTGTTGGGAACAGTCACAGTTGGCGTCAGTTCGTCACCCTATTAATCATCAGTGGTTTTCATTGTGTAGATGTGCCAGTGGGCATGATGTGTGTAATTGTGTGGGCATGTATGGTTGTAACGTGGCGTGTAGGTAAGTGTGAGTACACTCACACAGGCTGCGGTGCTGAGCGGAGGCATGTGACAGATCCTGTGGGTGGAGGAGGCTGTACCAGGAGCAGGCGCTTAAGGCTGTCACATCAAAGCCAAGATATGCGCTCACACTGCAGGGGAGAGTGGGCGGCGATGTGTTAGCAGGATAAGAGTTTGTTCTCTTAGTTATCACGTACACGTTATAACAAGAGTTATAAAACAGTTATAAAACAGTCTGTAAACTCACCTGTCCTGAGCAGTCTGCAGCCTCAGGTCCCGGCCATGTTGGGAGTGGAAACAGGCCAGAAATAAGTTGGCGTCAGCCAGGGAGGGGGGAGATGTGGACTCTGGGACGGAGCGGGTTGGGTGGGGTTCTAAAGGTGAGCAGAAACACACCCACACTGGATTGGAGGTCCAGTAGGACCCGGCTGCAGATGTGGCGGGAGGAGAGAGGCAGCGAGCTCGGATCAGAACCAGTTTGTTCCCAGCACTCTGCCTCCGCACCGACTTGGAGGTGTTGAAACGACAACGGAAGAGATGATCTCCTGCAACAGGTGTTTAATGTATTAGAAATGACACCGGGAGAAAACATCTTCAAGTGATTCCAACGTTGTATGTCATGTTGTCTTACCTATTTCAGGTGACGGAGAGGCTGTCAGGTTGGTCCTCATGCTGAAGTGGTCTGACGAGTCGATGATGTCGTACACGCTGTCTCCCTGTGCCACAAGATCCACCTGGGAAAAAAAATCACTGTCTGTGTTATTTACTTGACAGGTCGTCAGGTGTCAGCTCTCGTTTGCCTCAGTCGTGTGTGTGGACTCACCATGGAGTGTCCGAGGTGCTCCGAGACGCTCTCCGACATGTACAGGAGCTTCCCTTCCCCGGTCACCAGCATCAGAAAACCTGGCAGCGCCTGCATCAGCTCCGACAGTTCGTGGAAAGACAGAAACGTCTCCTCACTCTCAGCAGATCCTGTTTCTAGAAGGAGAGAAAAAAAAACCCACATTGGTGAATAAACTTGGATTTGACGTTTGTCTTTCAGCACCGCGGACAGCGCCGCCGCTAAGAACCGGCGCGGATCGTTTCAGCACCACGGACAGCGACGCGTCACTATCATCCGCCACCATCGGCTGCAGAGTCGATAATAATCGATCAGTACATAACCCACCCACCCCCCACCCCCCACCCCCCCCCCACACACACACACACACTTATCACTTTACGAGTCTCTTCGGCACCTGTTGATGTGCAACCGAGTCATCAACAGGTCGTTTTCTGAAAACGTGCTCTTACCTTGAGTGAAGAACACGGATTTCCTGGTGTACATGCAGGCAAGTGACATGATGTGCAGGTAGGAGAGCCGCGCTTTGTCTGCGTCGGATATGGGTAACAAGTCCTTCAGGTTCCGGATCTCGGCGTTGATCTGGTCCCGTCGAGCCTTGGACGCTCCTTTGGTTGAGCGGTACATCGTGGCCGGTTGTTGCGGTGGATGATCAGAATTCCTCCAGATGCCGACTGAAGTCTTGAGCGCGGATTGACGGCTGAAGTCGGGCTGCTCTGTCCCCGATGTGTGTCAGGAGACAGGTTGTAAAAGCTCTAAAGTGTTATTGGACGTTCATCTCAGCTCTGGTCCGTCCCCCTGTCCCGTCTCCCTGCGCTTTGGCTCCGCCACCGCGTCCAGCTCGGTGCTGGCCGGCTGATGGATGTCGGTCCCCCCTGGCGAAGTGCAGGTGAATCGGCGGCTGGAGTAGCCGTCTCTCGCACTCGAGGTCCGGATCCCGTAAATCTGGTTAAGGGACTCTGCTCGCGGATGACTTATATAGCCTGGGACTCCTCCGGAGCAGGGGGGCTCCCGACGCAACACCACCGACGTAAAACGGAGGGAGGGGGAGCAGAAGGAGGGGGGCCGAGGGGGGTGGATGTGTCTCATAGCAGTGTTGGTGATGGTGAAGCTCCCCGCCCCTCCCTCTCCGGTGCCCTCTCCTCTCGGTGACTCTGCCTCGACGTCAGCTCTTCCCTCTACTCGGTGATGACGTCGAGCTGAAATCGGGAGCTCCGGCGACGCAAAAAGCCCGATTTGGACAAAACCGAGTAAGGGGCGGAGCCAGCGTAAAACGTAAACGGAGTCACCGGACTCCGGCGTATTGGAGGAGGAGGAGGATGGAGGAGGGGTGGGGGTGTGAAGCGGGTATGAGAGGACTGGCTCGGACAGAGGTCTGTGTGCCCGCAGCTCCCGGAGCTGCCGCTCGTCGGGCGCCGTTCAGCAGCTCCGAGGAGCGGGGAGATGGACTCTGGTTCCCCGCAGAGCTGCCGCGGGACCGGATCGTCCTCTGCTTTTATGAATGAACAACAGCTCGAACTGTAAAGGCGGCACTCCCCCCGCCACACGCACGCACACACGCACGCACACACACACACACACACACACACACACACACACACACACACACACACACACACACACAC
>JBBMJM010000015.1:3294907-3309083 GCA_037832705.1 Centriscus cristatus | reverse complement strand
GAGTAGTTGAAGCCAGGTTGAGACAGGAAGTGGAGATCTGTGAACAGCAGTATGGTTTCATGCCTAGAAAGAGCACCGCAGATGCAATCTTTGCATGAGGATGCTGATGTACAGACTACAGAGAAGGAAGGAAGGAGCTGCATTGTGTTTTTGTAGATCTAGAGAATGCATGCACAATTCCAAGAGAGCCACACAAGCCACACACTTCGGGTGTCATTGTCTCCTATTACCCCTCGATGGGACTGCCTGGCTGCAGAAAAACAAGCTCAGGGTTCCCACTGATTCAGCATTGTGGTGAGTCGGATTTTTCACGCACTTTGTATTTGCGGTGTATCTTATCTTGAAGTCATTTTTAAACTAGTGCCGTCAGTCGACTAATCAATTGAATACAGTAAGAAGATTAGATTTGAAATCCAATTTTTTATTGGTGAACTGTGCTTCATAAATAAAATCCAAAAGTAAAGGTCAAGCACATCCACAAGCCAGTGAGGCCAGGTGCATTATTCAGGTGTTCTGTCAATTTCTGCTTCCCTGACATATTTGCATGGATATGTGAATAATCCCAGTTCATTTAGAAGTGTTATTTCAGTCAGTTTCTTCTGGGTAGCAGTTTTGGATTGTGCACTTTCACCCTGTCAAATAGTGCTACCACTGCTTATTACCACTTCTAAACTGGAATGCAGTGGTATTATTCACATATATCCATTGAGGTAAATGCAGGTTGAAAATAAAGGTAAGAAGCAGTGGTAGCTCTACTTGACAGGGTGAAGGTACCCGATCCAAAACTACTACCCTGAAGAAACTGACTGAAATAACATGTCACAAATCATGGTCTTGGGCGAAAATGCGTGCGCATGCGCAGAGTCAGGAAGTAGCGCATCTCAATGGGTAGCAGAAATCGACTGAACACAGGTACGTCAGGCTAGAGTTGCTCCGGTGGTAAGAGAACTCCTTTTTAGAAAAACTACAAATCACAGCGTTTTTATATATCGTCCCGTCTCTGTTCTTTTTGTAAATAAACTTGCCATTCAGTGGTCCGCCTGAAGACGCACTCGCCTCTTCCTGAGTCCATGTCTGTTATTGCTGCTGACTGTTAATTTGCCGGCGCAGGTGACGTAGCACTGCCGAGAAGACCACGGGTCCTTGAATGGGACAAAATTCAAATGTGCAAGCATTGGCTTGCCGCCGTGTATATACTCATAATTAATTGTGTTAATTTTTTTAACGCGTTAATTTGTGCCGAAAGAAGGAAAAGAATTTGCGGTGTAATTGATTAATCGAATTAACGCGTTAAAATGACAGCACCAGTTTAAACATTACCATAGTGACCAGAGAGTGTTGCGGGCAGAGAGGACGTTGCTCATGTCATGATTCGTGTTTATTATTATGTTCAGAAAATACCACAGTTTTCATGCAGGTCATATCATATTACTTTGTTGTATTTATCCACCACACCGTAAAGGCCGGTCCCTGAAAATATTGTCTGACATTATATCGGTCCGCGGGGCAAGAAAGGTTGGGGACCGCTGGCATAGTGGACTTTATGAAAGATGAAGGACTGGAAAACGATGCCACCGAAACTGATTTTGTATTAAAATCTGCCATCTTGTTGACCGCTGGTACTGTGTGTTCCAGTTGTTGGTATTTCAGCAGCTCAGTATCATGTATCATGTATGTTTCATTTACGTGTTTTGTTCATTTCAATGACTCATACACGCACGCGACTGTTTCATTTAGTGTCAGTGAATTTAGTCTATCTAGAACTATCATAACAATCACATAATGTGCTGTCAGTTTTCACCTCAAGTCATCAGAATTCAGCTACAATTATAACGCACTATTAGTCTGACTAGCATAAACCCCACTGCAGTTACCACTTGAGAAATATTTGTGGTAATAAGAGCTTCTTTCCTTCTTCTACCTTCCAGTTTCTTGTTAGAAAACCGGAAAAACGTCAGCTAGGTAATGACGTGTGACAGCGAATCATTCCTAGCGGACATTCAATCCGTCTCATCATCATCAGTGCACAGAAACATTGGGCTACCGACTAACAGTTAGCATGAAAGAGGCCTTTAAAAGATGCAACAGATATGTTTTGACATAAATAGTGTTTGATGGACTCGATGTTCCTGAGGATGACCCCAAACAAACAAGAGTCATACCTGTGTTCTGGTCGAGATAGAACTTGTCAGTGTCGGGGCCGTGGAGGGTAAAGGAGATGTGCCCGTTTGCGCCCATGTCTGCATCTGAAGCCGAAACCTTAAGCACAAACATGCTGGAGGGCGAGTTTTCCATCACCATCTCTGTGTACACCAGCTGAAACAGGAGGATCAGGACATTTACTCGGGACGTTTGTCAGGCCGAGTGCACCGGAGCGCTCGATAAACAAAATGAATTAGAGCTGGAAGCAGCCACAGTCAGCAGTGGTAAGAGAAGAAAATGTGTTCAGTCCGGATGGACATGACTGTCGGGGAGAACATTTCAATCCTTCATCTGCTGTTAATGCAAAAATATTCAAATGTTGGCGATATCGCCACCATCAGGAAAATTTAGTGTACGGTTGAAAAACTAATCTGAAAAATATCATATTCCTTCAAAACATTTTTCTGTTCACTGATTTTTTTTCCCATCAGACTAGTTCAGGTCCAGACTTTCTTTTTCATTTTATCTCGATGAGACACTCCGTAACATGAATTTCAATAAAGCAAAAAGCAGAACGCAATGACTTTTAAGCCGTATTGTTTATGAAAGATTCTTGAGGTGGAAGACTGCCTGGAAGGATAATCCTTAATGCTCACTGCTGAACCTTCTGATTTACCTCCAAGGTATTAATTATTTTCATCACTAGCTCCACAGCTTTCGTCACTCTACAAAGATGGAGAAGAACAGAGGAAGAACGTTGCCGTTAGCGACGTGTTCATTCACCTGTTCACACACGGGACTGTTGTCGTTGATGTCCAGCACGTGGACGTCCACAGTAACCGGCATCTCAAACTTCCCATCAGTAGCGATGATTTTCAGCTTGTACCTGTCTTTGGTCTCTCGGTCCAGAGGTTCTTTCACGATCAAACCCCACTCGCCCTCATCCTGCTGGATGATGGCGAACTGGCCTAAAGAGTCGCCATCTGTACAGACAACAGAAATTGAAACAATGAGACAACTGTCCTCTTTCCCATGAGTTCCGAGTGAGCTCATGAAGGATCTTAATTCAACGTAACGATAATGTCAGAATCAGCAAACAGCTTGTGGGTTTGTTTCCCGTGTCATATGTTCCCCTCAAATGGACGTGAATGAGACTGTGACAGCGAACAGTGATTCTCTCAGTGTGCTATGTTCTTTGAATTCACAGTGTCCTTTTTAATGTGGCTCTGGTCGTGGGGGTGAGTACCAATGATGTTTTGTTTTTGATTAATTTTTCAGTGATTTATTCAGGTGAAGGCCAGTATTAACATGACTTGCATGTTTTCTCATAGATTTCAGGACAAAGGCTGTGAGGACTGGGGCCAGTGAACGCAGCTGGTGGTCCTCAGACGTCTTAGGAGCAGCTCGCTATCATCTTTTCATATTATTTTTTGGGGGGTAATGTATTTGCACACTGTCCCTTATATACAACTAAAATCTAAATCACAAACAACATGTGACATGCCGATCTCGCATATAATTTTAGTCATGATATTAATTTTGTCACCGGTGGCAGTGACGAACCACTGATTTGGTTCCACTCTAGATAAACAGATGGGAAACAAAAGACCATTCGGCGCAATCCAAACCCATCCTTGACATAAAACAACCCAAACCTAAACCCATTTCACTGACACCGCAGGGCTCCAGGGCTAATTAGTATTCAGTATTCTTGAAACCTGTGTGTTGGTGTCGGTGGAACACATTTGTTTGGGTTCAGCAGATGTACAGTTCACAACTCTCCCATTTATGAATAATTCCAATGCAAACCACAGTGTTTAGGCACGAGTTTTCCACATTTGTGCAGGTTTGACTGACTGGATGAATATCAAGGATTTGCATGAATTCCAGCCTTTGTTGTTGCTGTTGTTGGCTGCAGGCGATGCAGCTGGTATTCATATCTGCTGCGCTTGTCAACCGGCTCCTCCTTGTGATTAATCTGAGCCCAATAAGATATCATGACTCAGTTGCAGGCGATTAACAGATATTTAATTTAGCGTCATTAATGTCTGGATGAATCAGTGTGGTGAATCTTGAATGGGACACAAATTAGAATTATAACAAGAGCGCACACACACACACACACACACACACACACACACACACACACTGAAAGATTTGGACATGTCACACACCTGTAATGTAACACGTTACCAGGCGGTTCTCCAGTGACACGTCATCGTCTGTGGTTGTCATGGAGATGATGACTTCCCCTGGAGTGCTGTTCTCCACCACTGAGCCACGGTAGACGTCCTCAGAGAACTTTGGAGGATTGTCGTTCTCGTCTGTCACCGTCACCTCCACCAGGACACTGGACGACAGCTGGGCGTCTCCACCGTGGTCGGTGGCGAGGACGTTAAACCTGAAGACCCTGGTTGCCTCGCAGTCCGTCTCCCTTCCCGTAGTGATCCAGCCAGTTTGACCGTCAATGGAGAACACCTCAGTGATGTCCACCGTGTTGTCCCCTGGTGTGGACTCTAAGCTGTAGGTCACGACCCCGTTGGAGTCTGTGTCCGGGTCGCTGGCGGTCACCTATCAGTGAAGACAAGTATGATACAACAAATAAAAAAGCAAGATCTGCTTTTGTTGTCTTTACGTTGTTTTGTTTGCCAACACACGGTACAACATATTCAGATGTTGCAGAGGCGGACGTGTTTTACCTGTAGAATGGTGGTTCCAGCCGGCATGTTCTCAGCCAGGAAGGCCCGGTACGGGTTTGCGTCAAAGATAGGGTGGTTGTCGTTGACGTCCTGGACCTGGATGCTGACTGACACCAGCGATGCCACGTCTGTCCCGTTGTGGTTGCCCTGGGCGATCACGTCTATCTGGTACCATTTTGTCTTTTCATGGTCGATGGCTCTCTGCAGCAGCAGCGTTCCACTTTCCTTGTCCAAACTGAACACTTTGTCTTTGTTGCTTTCAACCGTGTTTCCATTCACCAGGCTGTAAATGAGAGGTGTGTCGGAGTCTGCCTTCACGGAACCTATTTCTGTCCCTACAGGAACATCCTCGGCTGCTGAGAAGGTGTAAAGTGGCTCGGAGAACTTTGGAAGCGGAATTTCTGGAGGAACCACTTTCAGTTGCACAGGGACGGTGGCGTTGTAGAAAGGAAGGCTGCCGTCACGAGCCTTCACTTTGAAGTTGAAAATTTTGTTCTCCATGCCGACGAGGCTCTCTTTGACGCTCACAACTCCAGTGAAAGGGTTGATCTCGATGATATCTTCTGTCACCTCCTCCGCTTCGTCCACAGTGTATGTGATGTCAGCGTTTTTGCCATCATCTGCATCATAAGCCATGATTTGTATGACAGGAGATCCTTTGTTCACAGTGGACTGAATGGAAACCTGGTACTCGGACGCTTTGAACTGAGGCACGTTGTCGTTGTCGTCAGTGAGGATTATCTTCACTGTGCAAAACGCCACTTTTCCACCTCCATCTTTGGCCATCACCTTGATGGCAATGACTCTCTGAGTGGGATTCTCTCTGTCTAATGGTTGTGTTGTGACAATCTGCCCATTATTGTCAATGGCAAATTTCTCATCAGCCAGTTTGTTTATGATGGTGTAGTCGACGCTGCCGAATGGCCCGTCGTCGGGGTCGATAGCAGCTAACCGGATCACACGAGTGCCCGCTTCCGCATTTTCAGCCAGCTCTGCTTCGTAGAGGCTTTGTTTGAAGTACGGACTGTGTCTGTTGCTATTTCTCATGTCAATGTTGACTGGGGCGCTTTTCTGGAACACGCCGTCGGACACGGCCACTGTCAGGTTGTAGTAAGGATCCAGATTCCTCTTACACACGTTGGAAAAAGAAATGATCCCAGAGGATTCATTGATGTTGAAGTAGCGATCGTCGTTGCCTGAGAGGATTTTGTACTTGAGGTTGTTTGTGTCTTGGGCGTCAGGATCTGAGGCTTGTATTTTGATGACAATGTGTCCACACTTGGCCATTTCATCCAGTGTGGCTTCAAACTGTGAGCTGACAAAGTTTGGGGGATTGTCGTTGACATCTGTGACGTTTATGAACACAAAGGCCTGGCTGCTGAGTGGAACTGTCCCGTTGTCCATGACCTTGATTTTCAAATTGAAGTGATTCGTGCTTTCATAGTCCAGCACTTGCTTTGTAACAATTAACCCACTCTGAGGTTTGATCTCAAAGAAATCAGTCCCATTTCCCTCCTCTTCCTCCATCTGGAAAGTCAGACCTTTGTTTCTACCAGAGTCCAAATCAGAGGCGGAGAGCTGTAGCACCGGAGTGCCGATGGGGAGCCCCTCAGCGATGTGTGCGTCATACTTCCTCAAAGAGAAAACTGGTGCATTATCATTCATGTCTTCGACTTCTATTTCAATTACGGCCTCTGAAAAAGCTCCTGTCACCGAATCAGACGCACGAACTGTCAACACGTGTGTCGTCTCACTCTCGTAATCCAGCGGGTTGACGACAGTCAGCACGCCGGTTTGGAAATCAATGTGGAAGTGTTTGGAGGCATTTTCCTCCTCAAGATTGTAAATGAGCCGATAGCCCTCTGGATTTCTGGCCTGCACGTGTAAGATGGTCGTGAATGGAGGAACATTCTCAGGGACCCTCAGAGGATAGAGAAAAGTCTGGAACACTGGGTTGGTTCGATTCCTCACTTGAATACTGAGCTGTGCCATGGTTGTGTGACCAGGGTTCCCCTCATCTGTAGCCAACACCGTCAACACGTACTTATTCAGAGCTTCAAAATCAAGAGGCCTTTGGAGGGATATGTCCCCGACATTGGGATCGATCCTGAAGAGGTTGTAGTCTTCTGCCAGTGAGTACATAACTGAGCTGTTTTCTCCCAAATCTCTGTCCACGGCAGCTGCTTGATACAAAACATCTCCTGGTTCTGTGTCTTCAGACATCGTCATCGAAAATGGCAAGTTCAGAAACTGAGGCTGGTTGTCGTTGACGTCGTCGATGAAAACCTTGACCAGGGTTGTAGCTGTTCTAGGGGGTGTCCTCATGTCCCGTACCTTCATCACAATGTCATACACGTCTTTCTCCTCCCTGTCAAAAGGGACACCAGTGGTTTCAAAGACTCCGGATGTTTGGGAGATGGAAAACTTCCCCAGGGGGTTTAACACTGAGTATCGCAGGGGCTCATTTAAATAGATTCCTGTGGGTTTGAGTGCAGCTAAAGTTTGAACCGTCTCCTGGTTTTCTGTGATGCTTACTGTGTACACTCCCTGTTCAAACTGAAGATCACTGGCGGTCAGGTTTGTAACACTGACCTGGACGATGGCCGAATCTTTGAAAAGGCCGTCAGTGGCTTCGACAACCAGCTGGTAAAACTGCTTGAACTCAGAGACGTTGCTCACAGCGATGACTCCCGTATTTGGGTGAAGTGAGAAGGCGTTGTGAGGATTCCCCTCAGTGATGCTGTATGAGACCGATGAGTCTGCGTCATGGGCCGAAACACGCACGACCTCTGTATCTCTGACAACTGGGAAGATGATGGATGGCTCGTACACGGAGGCGGTGAATTGTGGTGGGCAGTCGTTCAGGTCCAGGACGAGAACGGTAACCTTGGCCGGCTCTGCTGCGTACAGTGACGGTTCTCCCGAGTCCTTTACCTGCACCGTGAAGTGATACTCGGCTGTGGCTTCAAAATCAATGGGGGAAATTAAAGAGATCGTCCCCATGCTGGAGTCTATGTTGAAGACCTTCAGGGCCTCTGGTTCGAGGATCTGATACGACAACAGAGAATTAGCATCTTTGTCTCCATCGGAAGCCCGGACGACTAGCGGAGTGTTTCTTTCCCCCACCACCATGCTGTTGGTATACGCAGACTCACTAATCCGGCCCAGGTACTCCCTCTGCTGAAACACAGGGGCGTTATCGTTCTCGTCGGTCACATAGATATAAACCTCAGTCCTGGACGTGGCTCCAGCCGTGGTGGAAGCCGTCACTTTGAGTTTGTAGGACGAACAGCTCTCAAAGTCAAGGTGCTTTTGGACTGAAACCAACCCAGTGAATTGGTTCAGATGAAATTTGCCGTCTTCGTTTCCACGTTCAACGGCGTAATGCACCGCAGCAGAGCTGGAGGCTGCGATCGTGACGACTGACGCCCCCAAGCTGCTCCACTCACTGATTTCTGCCAGATATTCATCTAAAGGAAATGCAGGCGGAGTGTGTACAGAGATGTGGATGTGGACTTGGACGGAGCAGATGTCGCTGCGCTGGGGGAAGCCTTGATCCATGGCCTTCACCGTTAAGTGGAACTGGTCCTGAGGCTGAAGGTCCAGAGGTTTGGACACGCTGATGGAGCCCAGCTCAGGATCGATGAAGAAGATGTGGTCAATGTTGCCTGCAGGGGGAGAGGAAATGTCATTCAGGCCGTTTATCTTAAATTCCCTTTAGACAGTATTGATGGACTTGTATATGTACTGAATCAGTCAAATGATTCCTTCACACATGTGTCATGAACTGCTGCTCAAAGTTCGGTGTCCGATGGGCCCCTCTCATTTGAATGTAAAGGATTACTCTGAACAAGAGACGTTGCTTTGGTGTCAGGATGTTTGTGCAGTTAACAGCAATAAATCACAGATAAATCTCTCACTCCCGGAGGAGACTGCAACCTGTGTGAGAAAGAAATGAAACAAGGGACACAAGAGGAGGACTGAGTGTCTCTCCCAGGACGGAGGATGAGAAGCACTCTGTCCTGTCTCCGGTAACGTCACGTGGCTGTGTGGGGAGACCCCAGCAGTCTGCATTAGAAAACGGTGGCAGCTCCACGCAGTGAATATGTGTAACGGAGTGAATGTCAAGCAGAGCGGAGTTGAGAGAAGGTGGACATGAATAGAGGTTTAAAAAAAAAGAAAAAAATTCTCCTGCAGCTTACCGGAGTGCAAAGAGTAAGTGATGTCTGCGTTGCTGCCCACATCCTTGTCCAGGGCCTTGACCCGGATAACCTCAGAGCCTACGGGGGCCTGGTTGGAAATGCTGGCCTCGTAGTTGGTGCTGAGGAAAGCCGGCGAGTGGTCGTTACAGTCCTCGACATGAATCACCACCTTCACAAAGTTTCTCTTCACGGGGATCTCCTGGTCACGGACCTGAGCAGAGAAACGTTGAAGCCGTTGGTGGTAGAAGGACGTTGGGGGAGAGTACGGAGGAGGGTTGGTGTAAAACAGAGTTGATGTGATAGTCAGAGATTGTTTGGGGTGAAGATTCACTTCACACCATTGTTGTATTCATCTGATGGTGTAACTCATCATTACCATGACGACGAGCGTGTGGACTGAGATCCGCTCATAATCCAGCTCCTCCGTCATCACCAGCACCCCGCTCTTTGCGTCCACGTGGAAGAATCTGGTGGAGTCCGGGTGAAGGCTACTGTGGATGGAGTACACCAGCTTACTGTTGGCATCGGCGTCCTCAGCGCTGATCTGCAGGATGTCTTTCCAGGGGGAGGTGTCCTCAGGAACCCTCACCTGAACAACAACAGCACAGGAGGCTTTTCGGATGTAATGAAAAAATAAATCACAGCAATAGACGGGTTTGAAAAGACGACGGGGAACTAAATTCCTCAACTTTGATTTTTTTCAATCTGAGCACCATTTTGTTCATTGTGGTCTGACTGAGGACGGAAAACATTGCGAGGACAGGAAATTGTCCTGGTGGAATACGAACAACAAGGACCCAGAGCACATTGATTTCTTCGTCTGTCTGTCTGACTTCCTGCTGAATGCCTTGAATGTGCTCCCGCGTGTCCTGACTAGCACACTGCAGGAACCCCAGGTGGAATCCACTCAACCCTTCATGATGTTCGTCTGTAGCAGGCTAATGGCTGATCCAGCTGCTAACCCCTGTTCATCTGCTGCTGTAACCGGAACACACATTTACATCCGGTTCATGGGTTCAGTGTCCCAACTCAACCTGTTCGTCCAACTCCACAGAACAACGTCACAAAGCCTTCATTTCCTCTTGCGAACTGCTGACCCTGGATTACCTCTCACCTCATAGAGTGGCTTCAGGAAGACGGGACGATGCTCGTTCATGTCCAGAACACGGATATAGGCCTGTGGTACAGGGGTGGAAAACACGTTTGGTCAAATGAATGCTCGCTTAGAAACTCTGAAGTGGTGCGTTGACCGCCAGCTGCCGACCGCCAGCTGCCGACCGCCAGCTGCCGACCTGTGTGGTGGCGCTGTGGTGGCCGTCAGTGACCTGCACCGTCAGGTTGTAGATGGAGCGGCGAGACGCGTCGAGGCGACGGGCGATAGAGATGGTTCCGGTGTTTCTCTGGATGTCAAAGTCCTTCTCCTCATTGCCCCCTGATACAGAAGAGAAGCAAGAAGCAGAGGTTTGTGTCGATGGTTGTCAATGGTTGTCGGGGTGGAGTCAAAGAAAGTTAGAGGATGAGCTTTGGATGGAATAAATCTCAACCCAAATTATGCCTGTGTCAAGTACGGTGTAAGGCACCTCACCAAGTATAACTGTAACGATCCACAGACGACAGCTGATTGGACGGTTTGCGTCACATGACTTGGAGTGGGACTGACTATGTCTGACCAAGTAAATGAGAAAAAAAAAGAATGGCGGTCTTGTTGTAGTTAGTGCAGTAACAAGAGCTGCTCACTTTCAGTCACTATCGCTTGAAGGAAACAGAGAAAACACCAAGTAACCGATTGAAACGGGTCTAAAATGCATGAGCAGCTGGAGAAACGACGGAATTATGGATGAGATGTTCCAGTGTGTTGTCCGTGACATCGCTTCATCAGCGCCATCTGGTGGATGAACTGCATGACTTCTTTTTCTGATACATGTTTGTTGCTACTTTGTGCTGGACATGTAAGAGCACGTGATCAGTCTGATGGAGCCTCTATTCCTCCTCCTCCTCCATCTCTTGCGCTTCATGTCTGTCCTTTCTCTCTCAGCGGGTTGTGAGGTCAGTGAACCTCATGCCTGCTCGACCAGATGGTGTTTATTAAGACGTCCACACTCAAGTTCATCTCACCGTCCGAGTGGCGACGCTCTCTGTGTTTTGGAGGTGGTGTCAGTGTGTTTGTGGTGTGTGTGAGGGGAGTGAAACGTGGGCCAAGATAAAATACAATTTAACCTGCTAAATTAACCCTGACACTAAGTCACACACAAACACACACACACAGGGACTCTCCTCCCTGTTTTCTCCTGATTGATGGATATTTGGGTCGTCCAGAGGTCTGCGTCTGTCAGCCCCTCTGATTGACACCCACTAACCCACCGCTTTGGCAGTTCGGTCTAATTGATTTAGATCCACTCACACTTAAAACTCTTCCTGTTGGCAGCAGAAAAACACACACTGGAGTAATGAATCTGACACAGCACTGAACGCCGCCAGCTGTCGTCTCAGCACAGACACAAAGCAGCAATTTTTCACTTTGGTGATCATCTCCAGGTAGGATAGATGACCCTGCCAGGGGTGGAGGTTCTGTTCCTTCTGGGGCTGGTCATGCAAAAACATATTTTATTCATAGGAGGGAAGCACGTGTACACAAAACACTGCATCACACAAAAAAAGGAATTCCATGTAGCCATCCATCCTCAGAGGTCAGGGCCTCTGTGGCAATGACGCGTGCGGAGCAGTGAGGTGCTCATCAGTCGTTTATCACGATATGAGCCGGAGGCAGCAGCCGGACGAAGTCCAGTAAAACTTTAGAATGACTGACGGCCGATCAGTGGTCTCAGGCACTTGTCTGATGGCCACAGAGGGTGTGAAAGCAGAACATGAACCAGATGTACAGTACATCCAGATGTTGGGTCTGGACACTCACCCCTGGCACAGCTCAGTCTGAGGGGTGCCATTAATGTCAGTCTGTCAAATCCCGTCTGCAGGCAATAGGATAACAAAGAAGAAGTTCCACATATGCTATGTTGTGTGTACAAGATCGTCCAGAGCCGACTCAAAGAATACTGTTCGCCAGCGGCTGCCATCTTGTTTGGTCACAAATCTGACATCTTTATATCAAGCCCACCGACCGATTCTATACACAATGTGATTGGAATTAGCAGCTCGTGAGCTGACAAAGACTTTCCAGACTGAACCCTGGATGCAAATAATTTGCCAGTGCTAAGGGGCGTTTAGATTTCTACGCTACAGTTCGACCACATCTCAGTTCACAGGAGACTTCAAAGGAGGCATCAGCGTTTTATTGGGCCACTGATGAGCTTCCTCCTTCACTGAGATCAAACACCAGGATCATGATTTGACCTCTGTCAACGGTCGTGTGCCAACTGTTTGTTCCCTTTAACTTAGTTCTTGTTTTATTACATTTGAATATACTTTTTTTTGCAGCAGTGTATATATCGTTGTATATTAACAATAAGGCTGCGTCCACACGGAGACAGAACCGGAGTCGTTTCCCATTATATGATTTCCATGTGTTTGATGATGCGATGGACACAGACTCATCATGATTAGAAGAATTAGAAGAATTCGCCCAATCAAACAGCGCTGGATTCCCTCCCAGACGCCAGCCTGCAAGTGTCGACCCTCATCCTGGGTGCAGAACACCCAGCTGGGGCCCCACTGTACGGCCCTGGAGCACCTCCACATCCTGGTTTGAGGCTCTGTATTGTTTCCACACTGAGAGAGTTTTGACAGCGGGGGAAGTCTTCATTTGTCTCTGAGTTATCTCGTGAGAGAGCGTCGATAGGCATCTTTCCTCTGCTGCGGGAGAGAACGAAGCTAACACAGGATGATGAATGCTTGATCATATCGGCATGAAAGACGAGTTCAGTGATGGAACAACATTCCCTCCTACGCGGGCCGGCATCGAGATGAGGGTCAGCGATACGAGACCTCCTCAACGGAGGTGGAACGCAGTAAATAAAGAAGTCCTATCATGTCACGGAGTCCACAGAAGTAATTACAAACTGTTGAGGCTAATCGAGGCTAATTAACGTTTTTGACCACACAGAGACAAAAATGATTTAAACATGGAAACAAACAATCTCATGAGTTATTGAACGTGACTGTGAGAGCGACTTGAGTGTAATTGTCGACACACGGTTCCGGACTCAAAGTACAGGGGGTTCCTGTCGATATGATTCCCGCTGTTTTGATTAAGTGTGCTAGCATACTTAGCATACTTTAGAGTACCGTAATTACACAGCTAGTTGCAGAGAAAAACTTGAAGAAATTGGAGGTGAAACGTTCAATCAAAGAACGTTCTGCTCTTCAATCAGCCACAATGAATGCTGACGTATGTTAATGTTCCTGGACTCCTGGGACAGTCATCAGTCATTACTTCAGTTCCTGCGATTAATCAAAGGAGGATTCTTTTTGAAAACAATCAACAAACATCGGACATCCCACAGACTCTGAACGCAGCATTTAATCCTTAGAAATATTTGAGCTCTTCAGACTGACAGACGGCTGAGAAGGGGGCGGTGGGGTGGGGGTGGGGGCAGACGTCTTCGGCTACCTCCAAGTTCCACCGTACAAACCCAAACACACACACAAAACGCGAGAAAGTGGGGTGGGGGTGGGGGTGGGGGTGGGGGCAGACGTCCTCGGCCAAGACTTCAGCTGACATGTCCACACATCTCCCACACACAGGGAGGACCGATTGTGTACAGTGCTGCATACCTGCCAACCCACCTGAACGACAGCAGGTCAGATCCACCTGAACGACTCTTTTCTATGTTTATACCACAGACAGAACTCCAAACAACACACTCTCATCTTGTGTGCATAATGTGACACTTCTGTTACTATTATGTTTAATATTTTTTAGTACTTGATTTATCATCAAAATAATAATAAGCATTATTAGCATTCTTTTTTCTTATGTGTTTCTTTAAAAGCTTAGTAGCAGGTGAAAAGATATAGTACAAAAGATGTGGAATTATTTCATCATGGAAAGGAAATCTAGTGTAGACCTTATTAATAATTGTGTGTGTGTGGCGTCTGCTGTGGATGGACACACACACACACACACACACACACACACACACACACACACACACACACACACACACACACACACACACA
>JBBMJM010000015.1:3275909-3290429 GCA_037832705.1 Centriscus cristatus | reverse complement strand
GTGTGTGTGTGTGTGTGTGTGTGTGTGTGTGTGTGTGTGTGTGTGTGTGTGCGTGTGTGCGTGTGTGCGTGCGCGCGCAGAGGGCACTGGACAAATGCAACTAATTTTCCGAATTGATCCGTGCAGAGGATGTTATTCATTATTCATATTAAAGGAAATGATCTCTTGTTTTCACTGTTACACACACGCGCGCGCGCACACACACACACACAGTACATTCTTTGTGAATAATGTCAATATATACTTATTATGCTCTTTCCCACTTTACACTGGATCAATGTATGATTCAGTTTCCGTACTATGACAACAAAACGGATTCTGATTCAGAAATACCGGTACACGTTTATATTTATTTATTAGATATAAGATAATTTCCAATGGTTTAGTGGTGGTTTATTGTGGTTTATGGTTTCTTTATCTCTTGATTGACAGTGTGACAATTTATTGTTTGACATGAGTTCCAACAATAGATTAGTTGAACTCTTTCTTCATTGGTGTCCTGAGTTTCTAAATAACCATTGTCCATTTATTGACAATAGTGTGTTGCAGTTATATCGGATGGGATTGGTTTTCAATCTGTGGTCTGTGGACCCCTGTGGGGTCTGTTAGTCATTGTTTCAGTGTCCACAGTTTTGACTAAGTGAGCTGCTTCATTAAACAGGGGCCAGTACGGCTCAGTTAATTGTTTCCGTAGAATATCCTTGGGAATAGAATTGATGGGATTTTGCAATCAGATGTGATGGAATATTCAAGATTCTGTGCAAATCAAACACCTGAGTGTGTACGAGTTGTTGACATGGGACAAAAGTAATTCAAAACCAGTTTGAACACAGCTTATACCGACAGATAAATCATCTTGGATGGATCTCCAGTCTACAACGACGACGGCCGTACTCACAGACTCTCACACCTTTGCGTGTGTTGAAATGTCAGAAGGTGCCCCTGTGCAACCCCACACTGAGCCGAGGTCGTGGAAGACTGCCAGTGACCTCGAAGTTGACATTTGCATATTTGGAACTAGTTGAAGAGTTTGTTTGCTCTTTTTTTGCTTGGTCTACATTGTCAATCAAGTGTGCATGGAAGTCAACAAAATCCTGCGACATGATCTGGGGTGATGAACAAGTTTCACTTCCTCGTGAAGCCAACAGGCAGCAGGAGCAGGACAGAGGAAGTGTGAGGAGAGGAAGGAGTGTGCTATCCACAAGCAACAAACTAATAAAATAACTCAACCTTACAACCTCAGGGGAGTGTTCAAGACAAACACACATTGATTCTCAGCATATGAATTGGCAACAGTGAAGAGAGGTAAAATGTGGGAAAATCAACCAACAGGTGGAGTCAAACTGGATCTGAACATATCCAAACATGTACACTGGAATACTACCTGCATGAATCATGACAAACTGTGATATGCACTAATAATTCATAGACTTATGCACGTTAGATGTAAGCACCGAAAGCAGCACTGATGATAGCCCACGCTTTGAAATTTGTGAAATGCAAAATTCAGCCCCAACATTAGGATATTTTATTTACTTTTATAACTCTTTAGGGGGGGGGGGGGATCAATATTGTAGTTGCAAGCCAATGATGCTATCATCTATGCTATGGTACAGTAAAGTATATGCATATATGGTACCAACATATTCATAAACATCTGTGCACGCATGTGTAAATCATTTAAAAGAGGAAATAACAAACGTGAAATGTTACATATGGTGGCAAAAGACCCATTGGTTTATCTTTGATGTCAAATGTCTTTGGTACACAACGGCCATACGGTAACCTGTGTGGACAAACGGGCTGAGTAGAGCATCTTGTCAGGGTACGATCTTCGGTACAGTGACGCCACTCCTTGTGGGTCGGCTAACGTCACTATTTGCGTGTCCAACCTACCGAACCTCTTCCGACTTCTCCAACAACCGATGGTCTTGTCATAATCAGGGAAGTAGTTAAAAGTTACTGCCATATCCGCTAGAAGAAACCAAAATGGATGTATACTGTTGGACGGACCGGCCTTGACTTTACAGCCGCTCAGTGTTTGCTAACTCACAACTCGCTAACCTTAACTTCAGGGATGCAAACGGAGAGCGGCACCGAAACCGAACCTCTCTGTAGGGTTCCGACTGGAGGTTCCGCTGATGGAACAGAGTACGTGGATCTGAAGAGACTTTTGTTTTTTAAAGTTTACAAGAGGAGGTGGTTCGTTCTCCTGGTTCTATGTCTCCTGAACTGCTCCAACGCGACGGTGAGTGACGAACGGTAAATGCGAGTAGTACAGCCCGAAGTGTACAATACTACACTGAATTACCCTGAACTACACAATACTGTACTATAATACTATACGTACAATATACTATTATATAAACTGTTACAGTAATATAAACTGTTCCTATCTAGTAATTAGTAATATTAGTTATTTATTATTGTGTCATAAGTATTGGTGGTACTGGTGATTTGCTTGCACAATAATGGAAAGTGTGTATTCAGGCAGCAACACTGAGGCCCAAAGTAGCTTCTGACAAAAACTAAACCCTGATTTCTGTGGCTTTGTTGAAAGGAGCTCATCAGCTGATCTGGACTCACAATGCTCAGTCTGTCCTAGGAATGACACCACTTCTACTCACCAGAAAAGAAGCTTCTAGATGGATATTTTGTTTCAGTGAAGCTGCATTAAAAACAACCCCAACTACCACTGATATTGTTTGGGAAGGGATTGTGTGCTGTGACTGGTCCAACGTTCTGACAGCGGGTATGTGATCAGTGAGGGGCCGTCCTGTGGAAACAAAAGCCCCCACAGATGGATGAGTCCCACGGGGGCTGGAGTGTGTGTGAGAGTTCAGGTAGCGCTTTCTGGCTGACCCAGGTTTTATCAGCCAGCTACTGAATGAATTGGTATTTCCTCTTTCGTTGTCATGTGATTTCTAGTCTAAATCACATGAACACAATCTATACTGGAGGTGTAAAATGAAAAAACAAAACAAAAAACGTTTGTGTCTTCACGCCTCTCTGTACCCCCCGACCCGACCCCCCAGCTCTGGCTGACCTTTGCCCCGGTGGCAGACCAGTCTGCCCAGTACCTGCGCGTCCCTCTGGAGGAGGTCAACTGGTTGTCACTGGTCTACATGGTGGTGGCCATCCCGCTCTGCTTCATCACCACCTGGATGCTGGACACCCTCGGCCTGCGGATCACGGTACCAGCAAGCAGGAGAACTGTAAGTAAGTGTCTGACCTTTAACCCCTGGCGCCTCTCTGCAGCTGGTTCTGGGCTCCTGGTTGAACATGCTGGGAGCCGTTGTGCGTTACTGCGGCGCGTCGGCAGTGGAGCTGCTTGGCGTCCATTTCTCCGTGGTGATGGCCGGGCAGGTGTTCGGTGCTCTGGCTCAGCCGCTCGTCATCCTCGCCCCCACCAAGATGGCAGCGCTCTGGTTCCCAGACCATCAGCGCGCCACGGCCAACACCATCGCCTCCATGTGTGAGTGACTCAGTCCAGTCACAGTAGTTGTCATCTGTGGAGACAATGATGACGTAACTTCTACACGCAGTTACTTTGTGTAGAGGTGACGTCAAGCTACGCTGACCCTACGCTGACCATACGACTGTACACCAACCGAATCTCGATTTTACGCCAACCCTACACGACCCCCACGCCGTCGATTTGACCCTGAAGCATAATTTGTTGGACATGAGACGTCGTATTCCAAGAAGGAGCTCCTGACTCAGTGACATTGCGTCTCCACAGCCAATCCGCTGGGCATCCTCCTCGCCAACATCATCTCACCTTGGTTGGCGGATTCACCGCAGCACATTCCGACTCTGGTGAGTTGACTTTATCTGTACACGGCAGAAAGGAATCGGCTGAAGCGTTGATTTCATTTCCTCTCTCTTCCAGCTGCTCACCTACACCGTCCCCGCATGCGTCATCTGTTTCCTCACCACGGTCGGAATGCGGAGCAGCACCCCGC
Source organism: Centriscus cristatus (assembly GCA_037832705.1). Taxonomy (NCBI): domain Eukaryota; kingdom Metazoa; phylum Chordata; class Actinopteri; order Syngnathiformes; family Centriscidae; genus Centriscus; species Centriscus cristatus. Next base: position 3,286,464 of record JBBMJM010000015.1, on the reverse strand, counting down.
CCACGCCGCCGTCAGCCAGCGCTGAGTTTTCCAGCTCGGAGCCATTCCTACAAGGCATCAAACTGGTAGGGTGACCAGGAGGGCGCGACCCAGTCAGGTGACGTGTATCCAACCTGCTGTTGTCTGTCGCCGTAGTTACTGAAGAACCAGGCATACCTTGTCCTGCTACTGTGCTTCGGCTCGGGCATCGCTGTTTTCACCTGCTTCTCCACGCTGCTGGATCAGATCCTGTGTGTGCAAGGATACACCAACGTATGTGACCTGACGCCAACGACAGCGAAGAGCGATCCGTGACACGCAGTGTTTGTTATTTAAGTCCAGTTCAGACCAAAGATTCCAGGCGGAATGGAACATTCCAGCAACCGGTGGGTTGCAAGGTGCTGTAAAACGAACCCACCAGAGAACTCAACTGCCCTGGGGTTTGTCTTTGTTACCATAGCATTTCAAGCTAACGTGAAGACGTGGGTGGGTGGGTACCCCTCGTCAATCATTATTGTACTTTCAGTAGTATGCAGGTTCCATCACCACCAGATTGGTCAGAACGTTAGTGACAGTCTGAACCATCATGAGGTTGAACAGGTAGAATCCTCTGGAACTTCTACAACGTGCTTCAGGCTGCACCATCGTTATTTGGTCTGGACTTCATGGACTCACTGATCATGCACCCCCCCCAGGACTTCGCCGGCCTCTGCGGCGCCCTCTTCATCGTGTTCGGTATCGTGGGCGCCGGCGTTCTCGGCCTCTACGTCGACAAAACCAAGAAGTTCATGGAAGCCACAAAGATCAACATGAGCCTGACGGCGCTGGCGTGCATCGCCTTCGCAGTGGTGAGGACAACAGCTACCGTAATTACATGACTATTTGTGCTCTCAGAAAACTGTTTCCGGAAGTTGAGAAGTGTCATCGGTTCCTCTACCTGGTGTGAAGAAGCTTGAGCTAGAAGGAGAAAACGTCCATCGGTCCCTGAAAGCAAAAATAGTCGTGTTATTACGGTACTCGAAAGTGCTAGCACAAATGTATCACCGGAGAAATGGTGTGTGTTTAAGGGTAAATTGACAGAATTGGTGTAACGCCCCTTAATTCTCCTTCCAGGTCTCTCTGCTGCAGCAGCAGGAAGTTGCCGTGGCGATCGTCTGCGCTCTCTTCGGCTTCTTTGGTTTCTCCATTTACCCGGTTGCCATGGAGCTGTCGGTGGAGTGCTCATATCCCGTTGGCGAGGCCACATCAACTGGACTCGTCTTCGTCTCGGGGTACGAACCCTCAAAGCAAGCTGGAGCTCAGACAGTCCTGACAGAGGACTGGAATTACACGACTATCAGAAAACGGTTCCTTAAAGCTGAGACGTGTCGCATCACCAAGTTCAGCTGCTTCCACCAACAGCGCCAGTGGGATTACCGTAATGACAGCGTTCCTGTTCAGGAACAGATGGACATTTTCTCCTGTTCCTACTTTATTTATTTGCAATTTGCGTGTTCTCATTTTTAAATTGCTTCCTGATGTGCAAATAGTTGTGTAATTACTCCAAAGTATGCTAGCGCTAACGTAGCTACCATCAGTATTAGGTTTCATACGTTCTGCATTTTTTTTCCTGTTTCGTGATGAACAGTCTCGTTTTCTGATTTGCTTCAATGAAGTTTGACCTGCTCATGTCATCTCCCAGACAGGTCCTGTCCATTGTCTACGTCGTCCTCCTCCAGGCACTGACAACTCCGATTGCAGACTCTATGGCGTCAGCCTGCGGGAACCCGGTCCTGAGCTGGAGGGGTGAGTCGCCTCGTCGCTCACAATTGTGAAATGTGCTGGAAGTGAAACCGACTGATGTTTGCCTTGTTAGTGCCCCTGCTGGTGCTGGCAGGTCTGTGCAGCCTGTTCACCTGCTGCTTCGTGGTCTTCTTCCACACACCGTACCGACGGCTGCAGGCGGAGGAGGCCGTTGCCTGTGGGGTCAAAGAACGCTCCGCAGCCGCTGGATGCGCCTCGAGCAAAGAGACGTGAAGCTGTGGACGTGGTCACCTGATACTGTTGAATACTTAAGTCAATAATGTAAAAATATGTAAAGTAACTTGTCAAATTTTGTTACTGAATGTAAAAGCTTTTTTTTTCATGATGCACTGAAATGTAAATTCTCGTTTTCAAGCCGGCTGCAGCTGCAGTATTTTCTTTCTTTGGACATAATTCAACTTGTGCTATAAAAAAGAACCAAAACACAAAAAGAACATTTTCTGTTGACGCTGAGAAGTTGCACTGGTGTCATTACGGTAATGACACACTGGATTCTGGCAACAGAGAACAGGATTACTACCATCATGACAGCAGCACAGCTGTTCTCAACTTTCAGGAAGCTATCGACATTTGTTCCTTTTGAAGTTTGTCCACAGTAAAGTAAGAACTGTTTCTCACTGCGAAGTGACAATTGGTTCCTTTACCAGGTGTAAAGGAGAAAAACAACTGGCTACTGGAAGTTTGACATGTTGCTGTCATTACGGTAATGACTCGTCATTCCAGCAACAGAGCAAATGGGATTACCGCAAATAGTCGTAAAATCACACAAGTACTCCAGGGCATGGTGGTGTGTAAGTAGCCCCGGCGATACCGCCGGTGTCAAAGGGCGAAATGAGTGTAACATACTCACGCTGGTGATTATGACCAGCCACTAGGGGTGATGAACCACTACTGGCATCAAAAACATAAACACATAGGAGGAGAAAACAACTCCAGAGTTTTAATTTCCTCAATTCCACTTAAAACAAGTATTAAAAAAGTCGTAGGGTGCTCTCTGGATTTGGAGTCCAAACCAACTGATTTAATCATCATCTGCAGCTCTGTCTTAAAAAACTCATGATGACGAGTCATAAAAATGACCAAAATAAAAAGCAATTAAAAAAAAAAAAACATTCAAATGAATGAAAAACTGAGTTCCTACTGACGATGACGTTGCACACAACAAAGCACAAAACAACTTCACTGAGGGGTTGACGGTGGACACACACGACCAGTCCAGTGTGTGTGTGTGTGTGTGTGTTTCAGTGCTGCAGGGCACAGAACTGCTGGTACACAGCCAGGATGTGGTGGTCGAGCTCAGCGGTGAACAGCAGGTTCTCCAGGGTCCCCATGTACTGCTGGATGGTCACATGGTGCTGGAAGGAGGTGGAGAAAGTCACGTGACTCACACAGTTGTCTGTGGAGGTCCAAATCGCTGCGCTTGACTTGTTCCATTTCTGGAGCGCTGATTTGACGTAAACTGGCCTTTGGCGATCGAGCGCGTTCAGAAGACGCTGCTTCAGTGCTACTTTCACGTAAACAGACCGGGATCGAATGTCTTCAGTTTCAGACGTTTGACTTTGGCTGGAACAACTCATCACCCGAGAAAGTAACTCGTTTTTAGAAAGTTTTGCCATGTGATCTTGTCTTTTTTTTTTTTTTTTTTTTACTTTCAAGTGAATTAGCTTGAAAGAAGTAAAATAAATAAAGTAAAATAAAGTCTAAAAAGTTATAATTTGAAGTGGCATACCTTATTTTCTGTTATTTGTATTAAGTTATAACAAAATTGTATGATTTATTATGTCAATTGTATGGCTAGAAATGAGACATTCTGACTTGAAAAGACATTTGAGACATTTTTCCATTTGTGTCAATAATACATTTTCCCTTGAATAAAAACATCGTCCATTTTAAGGACATAAGTGAAAACGGCCTAAAAACAAGTTCCTCTTCAGTCTTATTTTCAGTGTAAATAGATTTTATGAGTAGAAATTTTGACGAGAAGTGTGACAAATATTCTTAGTAAGATTTTGGCTTTTTGCAGTGTAGTTATGAGCTGCAGTCTGTGTGTGTGTTACCATGAGGAAGATCTGCTGCAGCCGGTCGATACAGTTCTTGTACCAGGGCGTGCTGACGTCCACGCTGCCCGTCTCACACCGAACCAGATGCTCCGTTAACAACATGATGAAACGCTGAAAGAAACCACAGCGACCCATGAGCAGTGACGAGCGGACGCGCCCCAACACACACGGACCCAACCTACCTGGAAGATGACGAGGAACAGGTTCTTCTGTTCGCTCTGGGCCGACTCCACCTTCTCCTGCAGCCTCTCGATCTGCTCCTCCAGCTGACCCTCCTCGTCCTCGCTGTTCTTCTCCATGTCCTCGTCGTCAGCGCTGTCCCTCTGGGGACGAGTCCCAATTAGATCGGGAAAGTCAGCGGGTCTCCCTCAACGGGTTTAAGGGTTAATCAGCTAGTTTAGGGCTACTCGGTTTCCTCCCTGACGGCGTTCCACCACCTACCCGTTTGTGCTGCTGTTTCTCCAACTTGTCCTTAGCCTCCTCCAGCTCCTTCTGGATCTTCTGCACGTGTTTGTTCATCTTCCGGATGGTCGAGTGCAGGATCTCCCAAACGAACAGTCTAAACGTGGTGAGGGGAGCATTGAGTGTGTGGACAAAGAGGCCGTGTGTCGTACAGCGCCACCCCCCCCACCAACCTGGTGAACTCCCGAGCCATGTCCTGAGAGAAGAGCCAGTTGGCCACGGCGGCACAGTCCACGATCTGCATCCGGATCATCTTGTCCACCAGCACCGCGATCATCTGACACGGAACAGGCGATGACTTTCCACGTCAACGGACACCCCCAAACGGACAGAATGTGTCCTCGTACCTGTGGATGGTTCCGCCACACCTCGTACACCACCTTTAGCATGTGCAGTTTGCCCTCATCGCTCTCTGCCAGGCTCTTCAGGATCTCATGGAACCTGGAGATGGATTCATGGAAGGTCAAGTCTTGTTTCTGTTCCTGCCTTGAACTGACGTGAACCCTCCGTTGGACCAAAGTGAGCCTTTATTCTGCGTCTGTCTCGTTGAATCTCATCGCCCGTTTCAATTTTTTCCCCAGTTATCAGTGTTTTCCTTTCGATAACGACTGAAAGTGAGCAGATGTCACCACAGCAACTAAACAAGATCACAATCATTCTCTGCTCTTTCTGCAGTTGAAAAAAGACGCTCTGCTGGTTCCACACAGCTCAACCTGCCATCGAGAGATTCGCTCTGATTGGACGTCTTCTCCATTTGCCCCACCCTAACATTCACCTCTCAGTTCTTTGAACTGAGATTCTTTGAAATGTCTGTTATATTTCATCACTTATTTTCTGAGGACTTTTTCCTCAGGTTTTTAACTTCTCATCCATGAAAAAGGTTCACTGGCCAATATGAATGTTCGTCAATGAAATTATCACAGCCTGGGTGAGCTCCTGGTATTTAGCATTGATGCTAACACGTGCTAATTTGCGTTGTGAACTTGTGGAACTGGCCGAATGCTGCAATGACACTTACTTGCCAAGAGCGCTGAAGGAGTGGCTGAAGGATTTGGCAGCCAGATGTAGAAGAGTCTGCAGGAAGACGTCGACCTTCAGGGGGTTGAAGCTCTCCCCTTCGTCTGCACGGACAAAACACAAAGGAGGCGTGAGGAGCTAGAGGAAGAATTACAGAGAAGAAACACCCACGGACGCTCACCGTCGTCGTCCTCCTGGTTGGGGTTGGGCACCTCTTTGAGGAGGGTGAGGATCTCATCGTTGGATGCCCTGTTCTTGATGGCGTTGCCCACGGTGACAGACATGGGGTAGCCGGGTAACACCGCTGAGAAAACACAGCTCAGCGGTCACGTAACTGAACCGAACACTGAGGTAGTTCCAGCATGTTCCAGATTGAAATACTGACAGATACTGCATTCTACTGACGACGTATCGAACTGTGAACTCGGGATCATAATGAGTTACAGGTCTGTCTTATCCTCTGTTCCAGTCATCTCTGGTTGTCAAGGCAACCTCGTTAAACTGTTGTCTTACAGGCGCTCTCGTCCAAGTATTTGTAGATGAAGATGGGCTCCGCTGGGATGAGGCTGGAGAAGGTGGGCGGGACGATGTCCACTATCCGCTGGTGATACGACAGTCTGCGTCACAACACACACGGTTCAAACACTGTACGGCAGCACACGGCATGACGCTCTCCCTCCAACACACTCTACCTCATACTCTTCTCCAGGACCTCCCGGACAAACTTGGGCTTGGGCCGGTCCAGATCCACGGTCAGGCAGTCCGCCCTTGGCACAAACAGTCACATGATCAACCGCTTTGGGAGGCGCAGACCTCCGACGGGCATCACTCACCAGTCGTCCCAGCTCCAGCGAAACTGGAAGTTGCTCAGGTGATGAGAAAACCAGTTGATGAGTCTGAGGACAACACACGGAATGGTCACAGGCGGGAACATTTGGGATCAGTGGGAGGAGCAGGAGGGATCGTCTTACCGGTCTATGCACGTGGTGTTCATGGTGTCCAGTCTCATGTACATCATCTCTGTGGCTTGAGCCAGCTGACGCCATGTTCAGGTCACTTGGGTGAGATCATCAGATACACACTTCACAAGGAACCAAAGCTGGATTCAGGCGCCTTTTTCATATCTCGTTCCTCCCCAGTTCCCAGAGACCTTTTATGCTCACATACGTCTACTATATGCTGAACATAAGTATAAGAAGCAAAATAAAAAAATTCAACTCGGAGAGACCTATTGTACCTGCTGTGAAGAAGGAGAAAACATCCCGTCGTTCACATCCAAGTTGCTGTTATTACGGTAATGACTCCTGGCAACATCGCAAATAGGATTATGGTAACGACAGCCGTTCTTGACTTTTCGGAAGTGATGGATGTTTTCTTTTCCTTTACATTTATTATTTCTTTGTTTTTTTTAAAAACTCATTTTGCTTTTTTTTGTAATCATGCTAAAGCCGTCACAGAAGTGTCCTCTAAAGTAATGAAAGAACTAAGAAGAATTTAGCCGAGGAGTTGCAATGACTCGCCATCTTTCAACAACAGAGGAAATGGGTCCGATGCGTGCGCCGAGGCCCAGGGTAAACCCCATGTCGGTGCGCGTACCGTTTTAAGATAGTCACGTGACCAATGCCGGAACTGTGTCGACACGGCAGTCGAGCGCCAAACTGTGTTTATAAGGAAGTGCATCCGTCAATAGGATGGAGGCGCAAAACGAGCATCGAGTTACTGACATTGCGGTCAAAGATGGAGGACCTCCATGGACATCTGTTCTTCTGCGTCAATTAGTGTGTGTGTGCGCCACTGCAACATCTACGCTAAATCCAGCTTCAGTGAAACGCTGCTTACTGTCGGGAGACAAATGGGGAGGATACGACTTGTGGTAAAGATCCCGGCTGCAGCTTGCAGAGTTCGATGAGCAGAGTGGTGTACATGATGTCGATGTGAGGGGCAGAAGGCAGCTGGAAAAGTTCCCCGAAGATCACCTGGAAAGAAAAAGCAAGGGGGGGGGATCTAAAAAGTGTCTAAAAGTCAGGTCTGTTGGACACTGTGAAGGACTCGGTACCTCCACGATGTGATAGTTGAGAGGGATCTTGCTTTTTCCCGGGTAGCTGAGTAACTGGGCGGCGCTGAGAAACAGACAGCAATGACAAACGTTTGCATGAGCACGGCGGCACAGAGGGAAGCGCAGGCGCTCACCAGGTGTTCCTCTCTCTCCAGTGTGTCTTGATGATACAGTGCAGGTTCTCTTCAATGATGAATCTCTCCACGGAGTGGCTGCCGGGCATGACTGGACCCTGAACGGAGACGGGCGGGTTAGAGAAGATGGGCGGACACAGACAGGCAGACGGTACGTGACACGCACCTCAGGGGCGTCCGTGTAGTCGAACATGCGGAAGATGACGCGGGGCATGGGGTAGTGGGCGTCAGGCATGTGGCCCGGCGGGGTGAACGGGGGCAGGTTGTGTTGAAGGGCTTCGCACAGCACACTGTCGAAGGCGATGTACGGGCGGAGGATGTGTCGCTCCTGCCAGCGGTCTTTCTTCAGCTTCTGTATCTGGGCCCACAGGCAGTCCAGGTACTGAGCACAGCACAGAGACGGCTTAGTTTCCTCCACACAACTGGACAAACAGCAGTGGATGGTCATCCATGGCGCTAGCACACTCGTACCGTAAACACAAGGCTATTTTCACATTCACAAATGTCATCAATGAATGACGCGGATGAACACGGGTTCTAACATGTTCTTCTTCTTCTTTTTTACTGCTCTGTCAGTTCAAAGCACTGAACGTTGAACAGGAGTCATGTCACCCCATCCACAGACCCTCGGGATGTCAGTGAACGCAGCAGCTGGGACTGATGTGGAGCTGACCGCCTCGGGGCAGCTGGTGGAGAACAGGAAGTGGAGGACAGCAGAACCAGAACACCTCCAATAACACTGAAAAAGCATGCTCAACTCGTCATATATCGCTTGGGCTCTGACTACTCGCTATTCACAGGAACCAATCCTGAGAATCCTATTCGCCCTAAAGGTTTGTCCGCACTCATGAACTGTGAAATGAACAAATCCTTTCAGTCTAATCCTTTTCAAATGGGGCAACACTTACACTGACACAAGACATATTGTCCCGTGTTATATCTTGTTTGGAGATATTGAAATATCGAGATATCGCCCAGTTGAAAGCTGGCGAGTCATTACCGTAATGACAGCCATTTCTCTGTGAAGTGTGACTTCTCAGCTTTCAGGAACCATTTGTCGTTTTCTGACAGTACTCCAAAGTATGTTCGTGTGAAGCTCTCAGCAGCGATGCAGTCTTTGTTGAACTGATCTCCGTGGCTGTCTCACCTCCTCCTGTGGGTGGGGCTTCTCTGCCGCCCACACCTGCAGCATCTGGACGTGGGTCTTCGATCGCCTCCTGAAAAGGTGGCAGACGTGTAAAGATGCAGCAGATTTGAAACATCTGACACTGAACAAGTTTTTTTTATAAATAATGTGACAACAGCGTCCTCTGCTGGCACAAGTCGTTAACACAGGAAGGAAGTACCGCGTCTCTGAACGAACGTGCCTAACTCATGCTACACAGTACCAGATGCTGGTTTTTATGAATATACAGACAGAGACAGAGAGATGTAGAGCAAAGGTCTGAGAGAACCAACCAAACACTTCAGACATCTTACTTGAGGAAGCCTTCGATCTGGCTCAGGAGGCGATCCATTTCAACATCCTTTTTCTCATAGAGCTCCTTGCCGACCCAGGGCAGACAGGACAGCACCACGTACACAAACCAGTCTGAGCGGACCTTCAGACACACATCAACACCGGGATATCAACTGGCGTCTACTTCTCCTCCTAAACGTTGCCCATCTCTGATGGACAACATTTAAAAAAGACTCATACTGCACGTCCACTTCAAGTTGATCATATGACAGTGGCCGTGTACGTACCTGTGGTACATCTTCCTCTTGAGTAACACTGACAAAGTTTTCAAACATGGCCACCATAGAAGGAGCAGCGATCACATGGCAGTTGACCAAATCTGACAAAAAGCGCACCTACAAGAAGAAGGAGAAGGACATGCTGCTCCAGGACACGACACAAAGGTATCTGTGTTGGTTGTTATGTAGCGTTACCAAGTAAACAGCTTCATTGTACAAGTTGTTTTTCAGTGTCTCCTTGAGTTGCCGGATCATGGCCTCCACAAATTCACCACCAAAGTTGTAGTTCCTGGCGTTGAGGAGGCCAACTAACGTTGTGTACACGGTCATCTTCTCGGGGAGGAGGCGGGCTCTGCAAAAGAGACCGTCAGGTGAAGTCTACAAGGCAAATTCACACAGTTTCAAAAGGAGGGCAGGTGCGGAGGAACTTACACTGCACATAAAATCCGAAGGATTTTGGTTTTGTAGTTTGGAAGGTCAGCCTCCAGCACACCGGCGAGACCCTCCAAGTTACTTTCCAAAGATGAGGTACTCTTAAAAAGAATAGTGAAGCATTCATAAATGCAGTTGAAAGTCTGATGTACACCCTACCCGGTGCACTAACTGTTCAGACTCTTTACCTTCTCCCCCACACGACATATCAGAGACTCAAGACGATCTTCGATCTCAATTGGCTCTGAAGTTCTCCTCCTCTTGTGAGTTTGAGCTCCTCCTAAAGCAGAGGTTCAAAATGAGAATAGAACATTGAATAGTTCATAACTGCAAATTTAGTTTTAACTGAGGATGGACTCAAAAGTTCTAGCAGGTGTGCTTCCTGTATGCAACTGACGCATCGTTTTTATTAACATATACTAAGAAATTAATAACATGAATGAATATATCAATGGACTCTCGTAAAATGAAACCCTTATCACGGTTGAGTTCAGAGTAACTGGTTATCGTCAGCGCTGAACTAATGGAAAACATTTACAGCTCATACAAGTTGTTCATACCCTGTCTAATTACGATGCAATTAAATTGAAATCACTTGTGTCACTAACTAACCTGGACCCACTAGCTCAGCTAGCTAACCATGCTGCAGCGCCATTTTCCCGCTTTAAAGCCAAATCAATGAAGAAATGTCTCACTGTAATTCATGCGTTTGAGAGCATTTTCCAACAACATTGGTTACCTCCACCTGGCCTCGTACCGTAAATACCTAGCAAAGACGAGGAAAGAAACCACAAACAACTTCTTCTTCTTCTTTCGGCTTTCCCTCTTCAGGGGTCGCCACAGCGAATCGTCGATCTCCATCTTTCCCTATTCTC
>JBBMJM010000015.1:3237092-3250068 GCA_037832705.1 Centriscus cristatus | reverse complement strand
GGGAAGAAACGACTTCCTGAATACAACAATAAGCACTTAATGAGCCTGTTTCTCTCCATTCTTCCCTTCATAATTACAGTGCTGAAGGCTCTGATATCACTTCACTTACTCATTCTACCATTCACACGTGAGCATTTTTTCCCTCTTGACTTCTATCTACTTCATTCATCAAACCCTTTTTGCCCATTCCTTTGTCTGTCATCTCAACATACCAAACTCTCAATCACCCTTTAGTTACATCAATGTTTTTTTTTGTTTTTTTTTACCTCTGCAGCAGAATGTCACACGCCATTCTCATTTTTGCAGCTGTGTTATCTCTCCTGCTGCAATCACTCTTGTTTTTTTTCCCTTTAAAAGTCACTGGATCCTTGAGAAGACTGTCTCTTCTTGTGTCTTGCAGTTTCTCTGTTGGGTCTCGTCCTTTTTTTCCCGTCAGGAACCCAACCATGCAGGTTAGTTACGTACTTCTTAAGCAAAGCTTAAAAAGCGATATCCGTCTGCTCGGTGGGAATCTTCGGTGTCTCCTCCTGTCAGTAGCCTGCCGGGTGCACCTTGTGTCCAGTGTGTCGATTATCCCAGGCGAGCACTTTGAGGTGTCAGCGTCAGCATCAGCAGGTCGAGTGGCCGAGTCGGTGTTTCTCCTGCGTGCATACTGTGGCGTCCTCTGAACCGCTGCGTGCGTGTGTCTCCTCCAGTGAGTGTGTGACAGCGAGCGGGTCTCACCCTGCACTGAGGCTGCAAAAGTGCTGCAGTAAACGTCCAGAGCTCTGCTCAAATATAAGAGTTTCTGATGTAACCAGGCAACAACCCCGAGAGGACGAAGGAGATGGGAGGGGCTAAAGTTGGGAGCCAATCGTAACAGAGAGCCTGAGTTGTAGGAGCCAATTGTGAGAAACTCGGAGGGGGTTAATTTTTTGATCCATTCTGTGTTGACTATATGCTCAGCATTTATTACAACCGCTCCAGTGGGCTGTGTAACACACACACACACACACACACACACACACACACACACCTGTTTCCACTTCAGAGGACATTACATTGATTCCTTTCCTGGAGCCTTAACCTGCCCTGAACCTCGTTTTCAGCTATGTGATGACTTGGATCCTGCCCCCATTAGCAGTCAAGTCCTCACTATGTGCCAGTGCAAACACACCCACACATGCATGTACACACATCATATCCGTTTACATCACGTGTGGCCGCCTGTGATGCTGAAGCCTTTCCTCCTCTTCTCACACATAATAATACATTTCACAGTAGCATGAAGCTAATGACAGTTAAAGAGATAAATAAAAGAGTGTAAGTCAGAGGCTATTTCATCTAATACACACAAAGAATGGGAGAGGAGACCCAGCGCACAAGGAAGGACACAGAGATGGAGTCCTATCAGGATGAACTAAATAAGTTTATCTCTAGTGTTTTTGATTGTGAAACACTCAAACATTACTTTCAAGGAAAGTAGGTTAGTTCACTCTGTCCTCATGAACTTGCTGTTCAACAAGCCGTGCGCTTCCAACTTCTTTTCAAATCACGTCAGAGAGATTATACGAACTTGAACACAGCACGGGGGAGGAGGGTCAAGCAAAAATGATTTTTGAATGTATTCGGCCAAGTCGGAGAGAACAAATTTTACAACCGAGTTGTTTTACAGCTGAGGTTTCCGGTTTCCAGAAGACGACAAGGATTTATATGGAGTCTGATGACACAGACGACCCGGTCATCCAGTAATCTGAAGTGGTCCTAGTTCCAATCCCAGCTCCTCCACAGTCCAAACTGAACTCCAAACCACTGAATAAGGGAGCGTTGTAAAGCGCTTGGAGTGAAAAGTATTACAAACATGCAGCCGTTTACGATGTCGACATCTGAAAGGAGACTGACCAGTTTGAGGCCAGCTGGGCATTGTGGCACATTCTTGGTCTGATACAGTGTTCTCAGATAATATCACTGGAAGCTGAGTTGGTACAATGAAATAAAATGAAAATACATTTTATATGTAAATATTGAATTCATGGTGAGCTTTTCTTCCAGCAAAGCGAAGACTATTTTTTCACCAAAGTTTAAAACGGTTCGCAACCAAGATACGGACAGTTTGGTGGTGAGTCTGCCTCGTGTAATCTGGAGCCTCCGCTGTAGTGTACAGGACTTTTCTTCCTCCCAGATGCTGTAGGAACGTGACTGCTCCTTGGAAAGCCAGATAAGTCAGCTGTCCCAGAACGGTGGGTGAGAAGTGATAGCACATGCCAGCAAATGGTGCTATCTAGGTCACTAAGTATATCATATTCCACAAGGGACCCAGCAGGGGCGTTATTGGGGGTGTGTGTGTGTGTATGGGGGTGAAGATCCGGTCTTTAAACATTTTTGACTGAGAGATATATTATGAAACTAATCTTCACAAATAACTGTTGATGCCTTTTTGTCTGTTCAATAATAGATTTTAATCTTTATTCATAAAATAACTTGTGATGTGTGTAACTGATGATAAGGATTCTGTGGTTGGTGATTGGTCGGGATATGGCCAGAGTATGGCCAGAGGTCATACTGCCTTGAACTAACTGATTATTACAGCATAATGGGTGTCGGGTGTGTTTGTTTGGACTTTTTCATTTTTGTATCACAATCTGCGGTTTAACTTTCATTCAACTTTTCTAACAAAGCAGTTCACTCCCAAGTCCGAGTGATATTTGTGAGTTGAAATGTACGTCAAGGAAAGGGACAGACGCATTCATGTGACATTTGAAAGAACCATTTGTATGACAAGGTTTCTGTGTCACCATTCAGGGAGGGAAAGTTGTCTATCATACGTTAACTAGGTCAAAACACTTAAAAAGTGCAGCTGATACTATGTGCACACTGACCTACATGTCGCATCTATGGATATATGCAGCAGACACATTACACCCAACACTCGGGTCATGGAAATGTAGAGCATTCCTCCTCCTCCTCCTACACAACATTCAAATCTGACGCTGCTAGTCAACACGTTCAGAGAATCTGATGGCTCGACCTGTGGCAAAGGAATGACCAACATCTGAACCCCCCCCGCGTTCCCCCGAGAAACAGCGAGCAACGTCTCTGACCAACAATCCCACATTTATGCCAACTTTTCACGGGTCAGCTGAGACTGAAAAGCAGCTGACCAACAAAGACCAAGTTAAGTGGATTTAATTCAAACTGCAGGATGGGGACACAAAGTCAGAGCATAGTCAGAGCCATTTCTTCCAAGAGGGCAATATGTGGAAAAGCCTGCTTGTGCACGCCAGGAGCTCTGAAAGACAGCTGATCCAGAAGTGACGAGCCTATGATCGAAATGACACGAGTTCTCTGGCAGGTCTGGTGTCGCGATACGAAAAAGAATCATTTTTACGGATCAACAGGGCTGTTGTTGTGACTGAAGCAAATGATCTGGATGCTGTGATTTATGGTTGGTTATCAGCTGTCATACTGCATTTTACACGTACACGTGTGTGTGTGGCTGCTGATCGGTGCTAATACGGTACCACTGCAACAGGCCGAACGGTGTGAACGGCTCGCTTAAAACACAGAGTGATTAATAGAAATTAAAAAACTAGGTAAGTTCTAAAGCTCTGGCTCAGCATTACTGAAATGGTTTTGTGAAGTAGGCGGTGGACTGCAAGGCCTACAAACACTGCAGTAATCCTCCCCAGGCCAGACACCGAGATTAGACGAGGCTGCATGAATGATGGCTGCAGGCCAGCAATGGCTAACCGAGTTAATACCAACTAAAACAATCACCTGAGACTTAAAGATCAAAACGGGCGAGCCAGCATCGCTTTAAACTGCTTGTAACCCTTCTCCAAAGCCCCGCATACGAGGCATTAGACACTAAACCACCAATATGTGGAAACTTGGTGTCTGAAAACAAAGTTGTCATAACACACAGCTGATCAGACGGAGGCAGCGTGTGAGGCGCTGGATCCTAGTGTCTCCACCACGCATGTCAACACAGACACAAAGCTTTGTGTGTCTTTATATCTGCACTGAAAGCAGGCGACAGACAGTATATAAGACTTTTATACATTTAAATCTTCAGAATGTCATGAAACATGATCATCTGTGAATATTAGCACATAGAAAAGACCATGTGATTAGTGTACTGAATGACTTGCAGTATATATCATGTTAAGTGTTTTTTATTGGATAATATCAAGTTAATTTTTGCTGGATTTGAATAGTTTATACACAAACTAACCAACCAGCTGCACATGAGAGTCTGTCTGTATGTGTGGATTAGGGATTAATGTCTGTAAGCACCTTTACACACGCACACACAAATGCAGAGTCCAGCTGGTTGTAAAATCACAGTTAACTGTCCCACAATGATTTATGACATTGTTATTAGCAGTAAAAACTGGGGCAAAACAAAAGAGCACAGAGGAAATGTTAAAAGACGCGAGAGACGGTCCAACATAAACTGAGCTGCCGTGACTGCTGTCAAACTATTTTTTCAGATGTTGAGACAAGACTTCTGATTCTGAAGACAAATGTCTGAATCCAAGTCGCCATGGGCTTAGAGTCAGGAAAGGAGCTGCACTGTGCTTTTTAATTACAACATTTAACAGCATCATTACACAAATTAAGACGCGTTAACAACCAGTCGTCATGAATGTAAACATGGCAATAATGTGGCTGTAATGAAGAGTAGCTGTGTGAACGACGACTGGAATCTGGAGTCAACGATCAGTGTTCATTCCGAGGTGAACACTACAAACACACTATTTTTTCTTGAAGTGCCTGTGATAAACAGGCGGGACACAAAACATGACACGACTCAAGAGTGCACGGTGTAAATAGGTGCTGTCGGCAGCAGTAATCAACTTAAAGGAGATCAGCAGATCTCAAGAACCTGAGAGGATCGTAACGTGCCTGCAGGGGGATTGAACCCAGCCCGGACGGACACCCATTATCCTGTGTACGTGAGTGTCTTCATGTGCCGGGTTTCCTGCTTTCTGACCAACCTTTATTTCAGCCTCTAGAAACGAAAAGTACCACAGAAGGCTGGGCTCCATTCACATTGGACCATCAACAGAAAATTGGCACTTGCCAGCGATGAAAACTGAAAAACGATAAGCAAAGGTGGTAAATGCCACCAACGCCATATGCTATTAGAGGGTCTGTGTTTTTAAATCAAATGTGGAACTCAGGTCACATTTCACACAGTTCTGAAATCCTCCTGATGTCACGCGACCAGACGTGTTTTCTGTCCATACCTGTGGGCAGGGAGGTCATCGGTGGGCGTGTCAGAGGAGGCGGGACCTTCTTCCCCGTCCTGAGGCAGCTCTTCACATTCTGCCTCACACTTTTCATCATCCAACAGCTCCGTAATCTGAGGGCAGACGCAACGGACATGACAGTCACAACAAATGTGGTAAAAACAGAGGAAATACAGGATCTATGTATTCAAATATTACTGCTCCACTTACAGCATCCAGCTGTTCAACGTATCCTCTCGGTGGCCAACAGGCCGCGCCAATGCACCACTACGTCAGATAGTTAGCACCCCCAGGGATCAAGAACAGTGCCCATGGGCTTTAGCCCCACGGTAACATGTCTGCCTCTGGAGCAGCACATGTGAGTTCGAGTCCAGTGCACGGACTGGTCACGTTAAACATGGATGTAACGATGCTACCTTAACAGTAGACGTGTGGTTTCAGGGTCACAGAGGGCACATACAACACAGCCTGTGTAGAGATGTTGAGATTTTGACACTGGTAAAACCTCCTTGATGTTGAAATGAATGCACTGCCCTCGTCCGAATGCTTTTCATTCTCACTGAAATGTATGAAAGAAATTAGATCAGGGACTTCTTTCACAAACGTATGCGCCGACAATTAACCAACCATTGAGGAGAAGGTTATTCAGTGTTAGTCTGCAGTTTTCACGGTACGAGGAATTACCAAAATGTCAGCTAGCAGTTGACTGAACTGTACAATGTGTTATGTAACTGGGGGGCTGCCTATTAATAAAACCATGTAATGCAAATGATTTAATATGGACTACTCCATTACGTTTGACCTTTAATATCTTGCAATGGTCTTCATTTACATCTATATATAGACCAACGCAATATTTCAAAACTTGTCTAAATGCAAACGGATCTAATGAGAATAATGTTCTTGGAAAGATCAGCAAAGGGGCAGGGGGGTTGAAGAAGGAAGTGATTCGTGTTTAGATGGCAACGTTTCCTTCATCACAGTTCATGTGAGTGGAACGGCGAGAATTTCCGAATCTGAACGAAGTGCATGCACACACACACACACACAATTGGAAGTCCATCCATAACCATCAGTTCAAACTTCAGCAAAGACACTGGCCTGAGGTCAAAGGTCAAGAACCACAACGTCCCAGACGAGACATCAATATTTTGCCGTGACTGTCGTCTTTTATTTATTGCTCTCTCATGTTATTCAGTTTGTCCTCTCCTTGATTCTCTCCTTCACTCCTCCCAACAACAGCCCGATCCGCTGCTGTCACTGTCACTATGGCAACATCTCTGTTAGACGAGCGCTTATTGGCTGTTGGCGACTTCTTGCCACTTCACATATGCAGACATAGCAGGATGACTCATAAGGCGGCGTGTGCATGAGTGTGTGTGTGCGTGTGCGTCTGTGTGCAGATCTTATTGATGACATTTTTATTAGAAACAAAACAGACTCAGGCAAACTCACAGCTGCACTATTTGGGACCGAGTACAAATATTAGACGGAACATCCCAAATGTCAAGTGTCCATAATGCAAAGTTCAGTGCAGCCCAGCGCACATACAGGCGAGGATGATGATGTGGGAAAACAAGCCCATTCATCTTAAGTATCTTGTGTGTGGCCATTAAATGTAGGGGAAGATTTAATGAAGCCTGTCTGAATGTCCCTTAGCTGATAGATTCAGGCACCGGGGAGAAAAAAGGTTACTAGTATGAACAAGGCTGTGCTGTGTAAGTTATCAGAAAGTATTTGAGGTGATGTAACAATATTAGCAGATGAGTATTGTTAAACCCCTGCTGCCAGGATGATGAGTTGTTCATGGGGAAGGATGTATGGGGCTCTACATACCACAGGAGTGTCACTGTCCCTGTACTGGACTGCAGTTTATGAGCGGACCCCTGCGTGATGAGTGTCCGTGCTTGTACGTGAGCACAAGTGGGTAGAAAACGCAAAGAACAAAAGGTCTTAACCTTGGCCCAGGTTCAAAGGTGTGGACAAAACGGCGACAACAACAAGCCCTGCTGACGTCATTAGTTGGGCCGCCGAAATGCCGAGAACGTTTCCAGAGCAACGTCGGAGACTCACACGGAGAATCCAAAGTATAACGCCAACAGTGGTATGAGGTAAAAAAAAAAAAAAAAGATCTAAAGGATGGAGCCTGTGGCGACCTTCAACTGTTGGAGGCGCGTCTGAGTTGTTGCCAGTCAGTGAATCAATGTCACCGATGCTGTGCATCTCGGCCTTAATGGCATTCTTGGCGACAGTTTGGAGAACTAATGCTCTAACACGTCTCGCCTGGGCGTTTTGAGCAGTTCAGTTAATGAGGTATGCCTTAGGCGGAGAGAACTCTGCTGCTCAGTGCTTGCCCAGCATTGCACAAGCACAGAACGAGGAGTTCATGTTCATTTCCTACATGTTATCACTGTGCTTATATCACTATTTTTTTTTGGTTTGGTTTATCGTTTTCCTCTTTCACACCTCACATGAGCACACTGCACAACTCAATGCCATATAACAAGGTTAGAGACGCTACATGCATCCAACCCATACTCATTATAGTCCTCTCAAATCCATCTGTTTGAGCGTCTGTGCATTCATACCACTGTCTACACTAACTAATGTGGACAAACAGAACAAATAAGGCTCCGATCTAACACACACACACACATACTGATTCACTGCCAATGTCTTTGTGTCGAGTACAGCTTAAAAACATCTATCTCAGTCCACATCATTCAACGTTGTAACAGTCAATAGAGAACATATTTGTCCCTTCTTTTCCAACTGCTTGCACTCCTGTTAATTCAACATTTATTTAAATGATGTCTCTTATGTAAATTCCTTCATGTCATTCCACAAACATCTTATTTATGACTCACCCAAAGTCTGTTACCAGGCTTAGCGTAAAGCATGAGGCATGTACGTGTGTGAGAGAAAGATAATCCCCATTATGAGGGTTTGCTGGAGCTGTCGTGGGTGTCAGTACCATGGTTACATCACCACCAGCTTGTTTTCTCCTGCCTCCCCTCCCCTCCCCAACCATCTCGCCCTGCCTTCCTTGAATTATTTCTGCTGCTTCCATCTCTGCACACTCCACATTTTACAGCCTTCTTCCTGGCAGCTTTCACTTCCTCTACCTCTACACCCCAGGCATTCGTATGCCCTCTCGCTTACATAAGACGTGTATTGGTGCTCAGACATTCTGGCCATACAAATTATTTCCACTGTCTCTGTTTTCTCTCACTCGTTTAATATTCTCATTCATCAGACTTCCCACTGAAACTATACACAGAGAATAGCCAGCTGGAGAAATCATGACCTATAAAGTATTTGGAAAACAATGATTAAAATCAGACCTGTGTGGTGTTTATCTACCTTGAATGAGCTAATTTACTGTGTGATCATCTTTTGTTTACACCCTAGTGCTTTTATAAGAGATTAAATGTCTTGCTGAATACATGATGAGATAATGACTTCAAGGAGTCGAACCAATCCACTAAAATAGACACAGAAACTAAAATAAAAAGCATAAAAAAGGAGGAAATCAATCAACCAAACAGAATGTCTGTGTGATGTTTCTTTCAACGTTACCCCTGGATTGTAAGTGTTACATGTGACAGGAGACACGATCATGTGATGTCTGTTGCAATGTCTTTGTCGTACTGTGATTCAAATGAAATTCAAATGAAATCCCCCGTCAGGTTAAATGCTTGGGAACTTATTTGTCGGCCTGATGGTGATGTCATGTTGCTGGGCAACGGGGGTGATGAGGCCTTCCTGCTGTTTTAGTCTGGTTTGTGTTCAGTGCAGCTGCAAGAAAATGAATGGAATGATGAGCGAACAGAGTCAGTCCATGGAGAAAGCTATCTGTCCAACAGCTGACGAACAGCTGATGTCCCAATTAGATCTTTCTCGTGCTGGACAGTGGACAACACATACCAGAATATATACAGTGCTGTGTGTGTGTGTGTGTGTGTGTGTGTGTGTGTGTGTGTGTGTGTGTGTGTGTGTGTGTGTGTGTGTGTGTGTTAATGGGTGAGGGTTCATCTACACTATTCACTTAAGTTGATGGAGGAAATTGTTGTTGAGTAAAACTATCTCCAGCATGAACTAACAGGGAGCAGACTGATGGAATATCAATTACAGAGCACAAACTTGGCACGTCTGATGAAGGCAGACTGACGTGACTTTTCATTGTGCATTCCGTGTAGGTGACCCTGAATGTGTAATCAGAGCATGTCACCTCCTTCAGTCATAACTGACAGAACCATGGACAACTGGGTTCTACTTACAGATGCTACTAAAACAAACATTAAATCGACAGATGTTTAATATCAGCTATTCTGGGCTGCTAAAATAAATCCTAATAAAACGAAAACTCATGTCGCGGATGCATCCAAGAGGGTGGGGCACGCTCTGGATTACTTACTTTTCTAGGGTGGAAATTTCCCTGCTGAACTGAAAAGCTGTCACAATTGCTACTTTCATAAAACAGATTACATAAACCGCCCCTCCTTGCACATCTTCTCCTGTGGTATTGAACAACTGTCCCCTGAATGCATCATGAAATACTTCTCCATGATCTCGTATTGAAAAAGACAAAGGTGTGATGGGCAGTACCTGTTCATTGATGGAGCTGTAATCATTGGTGGTGGAGACGTCGTCGTCCTCGGAGTCAAACAGGCCGTCCTGGTTGTCCAACAACTCTGCCAGGATCCTGCTGACAGACTCCTGGTCCCTCAGGTCCTCTCCTTCTGTTGACAGACTGCAGATGGGAGTTGAGAGAAGGAGAGAGAGGAGGGTGTGATGTTGGCTGCACAATGTTCCCCATGGGATATTAAATAATTACAGAAGCTGTACACACTCACTTCACTCTGTGTAGATTTGTTCATTTGTGTGTATGTCCACTCAGCTGATGGTTTATATTGGCACACTCGCTACTAACTAATCACTGTTGACAGTCATATTTTACATTTTATTTGAATGAAGAGGTGCTGCTATAACTGACCACTAATCCGTTTGTGCTAATGTTAAATTGTAAACAGCGCTGTGTTGCTAATATTGTGTGATGAATGGAAAGCACAGCGCATATTCACATATGCTTTTCAGTCTTGACGACCTTTTTCTGCAGGTCCAGTCTGTCTGTACATACAGTCGCTGATACTGCAAAACACATGCAGGAGCTCGTATGTTTACAAGAAGTGCAAAAATGTTCATGTGGTAAATGCAGCGGGACAAATTAGATTGTGGGAAATGCTGGCTGACATGTCAGGATGTGAAAAACGCTGCATGAGAAAACTTGCTCAGTGGAAAAACAAACAAAAGAGTTTGGTTTCCCAGAGCACACAATGTCTGACACCTCCGATTATTTTGTACGGGCACAGAAGCCTCGACGAGCATCTTACTGGAAGATGTCTGGTCCGAAGACGGCAGCCAGCGCACCGATGTTCCACTTCTCTTGCTGAAGTGATGCCACGCTGGCTAGAAAGCGGCACAGGAACCGCAGCAGGCCGTAGTTCACCTGGGGAAGCTGCTGCAGCAGGTATTTCAAGTTCCTACAGAGCTCCTCCTCACTGCTGTACTCTGGGAAAGTTACAAAACACAACAGAGGTTACAATCACGTCGCATTAGCACTATTGTTACATTTACTGTCATTGTTATAGAGAATTGTATAATTAATTAACAGTGTCTAATAGTTTACAATATAAAGTTTATATAATAATACTAACCATTAACACTTGTAACATTTTTTGCCCCAAAACTCCTGTTCTGTAAGACTAAACAGTGTTTATAATTTGAGGTTCCTTCACTTCTGCAGACTTAGTCGAGCTCATTAACATATATGCTCAATCCTTAAGTACAGGTGAAATAAGTAAATAATATAGAAGTATCTATATACAAACGTGTGCTGCTGTCACCTGGACGGCAGGAACATGACAAGGGGATTTAAGTCGATTATGTGTGATAACGATGGAGGCAAAAAGAGGACAGGACAAAGATGGTCAATAGAAGGTGAATGACAGCAGCGGTGGAAATGAGACATGTACACGAAAACAAAGACTAATCCACCTTAATACACATGGAGTCATGGCGCGGTTGTGGGAAAATGCTGAAAACGAGGTTCAAAGAGGAGACGGCACCGGGAATAGGAGCGATCATAACTGAAGTAACCACCCATTGCCATTGAGCTCGTTGTTTATCTGATGTTGTTGACGTTTATCTTCAAAGTATGTTTGGTCCCCTCTGGTTTTGTGCCATGATATTTTATTGGCTCTAACGGCAAACAGTACATCCTGTCAAGCTCCACATTAGATTTCCGAAGAACAGAGAAGGTACCGACAAGGGGGTGGAAAAGGGGAAAGCGTTCCTCATCACACACCTTGGTGGAGCTGTAAGATGTGTCCTTGTATTGCTGTTGGGATAACGGGCTCGGGGAGCTCCTGCAGGAACAGTCGGAGCAAACTGACAGCCGACGCCAGATCTGCCTCCTTGTCTAACTCCACCTCCTCACCGCTGTCATAGCGCTGACGCAGCCAGTCCACTCGCTCTGCGTTGCCATTCACCAAGAAAAGCCCCTCCAAGTCCAAATGCCCTGATGACAGATAAAGAGCCAAGTCAGTTCCATCACAGTTACCCTGGAAACAGAGTACATGCTGGAAGATATTCTGTTGGACTCCACATCTACAACCCTGGCACATCGGATGCAGAATTACATTTTGTTCTCTACCTGTTTTACTTGCAGTGAACCAAGGTTGAAGAAAAAAAATGCTATCGTTAATATTTTTAGGACAGATAAGATAAGACTATTACACAAGATCTGTGCTGGCTTCAACCAGTTGTACAACATATTTTAAATGCCTGTGTTTTCTACTACAAACACATCTTGTTCCAGCCATCCATCTTCAGTTATTGGTGCGTCTATTATGGAACACATGTCGCATGGATATGCTATGAAGCATTTGTTTTGATTCTGAAGGTGTTTTCCTACACAGACTACTGTTTGAGGCTAATACTCACCGATTGACACCACGACTTGAAGTCAGGCAACGACACAGAACAACGACATGCGTCGCTCAGTCTGCAAACCCCTCAAGGACTGACTGCTTACTGTCATGCTGAATCACTGCCTCCACTTTTCAACGCCTCAGCCATCACATACAAATAAAAACGAGATTAAGGCCTCGCCAATGGCTTACTAACTTCAGGCAGAGCAGAACCAAACTAATTAGTGCACCTGTAAAGACTGGGGACGACTCAAGTCATATTACATCCCCAAATATGGTCAAGTGTCTCACGCTTCACATAACTGGCTGAGCGGCTTCACTGGCCAGTTGAGGGAACTTAGACTTAGAAATCAACAGTACAACTTAACAAGACCATAATTCTTTGTTATTTAACACCTAATTCCACACACAAGTCTTGTGACCAGCATCCCCAGGCTCATACCAACATGTTAGGGGATTCACCACCTGGAGAAGATCGTCAGGTTCTTTGTTTTGTCTGTCAACATATTTTAAATTACAGAGCTTATCAACAACACCTGATGGTAGAATGTGGCTCCAGTTAATTAATCTCTTGAGTGCAGAGGAGTGGTAATTGGACGGGAGAAATAGGCAAATTGACTGCCTATGTTTATTCCTCAGATCTTCACAAGCAAAGACGTGCTGGAGGCTGAATTGATTCCTGCAGTTCCTGGTTGGCCAGAGGCGGTAGAGGACTTATCCTCCTGCCCCAAGGCCTGTCTCTTTAGAAGA
>JBBMJM010000015.1:3226926-3236992 GCA_037832705.1 Centriscus cristatus | reverse complement strand
TCACTCACCGTGCTCCTCAATGTAGTCAACGATGTGTTTCACCAGTGCAGGAACCTCATGACCACTGATTGTGTGCGTGCGTGTGACCTCCTCCAATGGGACGCCAAAAACCCTCGTGGCACAGGGTGAGCTTCCGCCCTCGTTGCCTGGCAACGGAGACACGCTCTTCCTCATGGCCTCCTCCTCCTCCTCGGCCTTCACACCGCAGCCCCGCCAAGACCTCACGTCTTCAGAAAGAGAACCCGAAGCCAGAGGATGAACATTAGGGAAAACATGACAGGATTTACGAAAGCAGGGTCGGTATTCATGGTTGTGTCAGATGTCACAAACGGGGAGGAGATGACACAAGTACTTGGCTACTGGACAGCAAAGGTTCTTGAAGAAGTAGGCCGAACAGGTGGATGAAGAGGAGTCTGTTCTAAAGGACATTCTCCACATCCTTCTAGAGAATACTGCCAAATCAAATCAATTTCGGTTATGTGCTTTATCAACATAAACTATATCCTTATATATGGAACAACAGCACAGAGATATTTGGGATTCACATTTTCGATAACTGAAATGAACATATGGTGGTGCCCTGTTTCTTATAATCCTTTCTTTGCGCCTATGCAGACAAGATGCCGTGTGTTCCCGACTCAGACTGCAATGTGTGTTGAATGCAATGCAAATTCATGCAAAGTAAAAGGATTTGCAATAGTCATTTCTATTCAAAGTCGGACTTGTGTGCTGTCAGCTGATGGGTAATGTGACTTCACAGTGGTCGACGGAGTCCCGTCAACTCTGAGGTTGTAAAGCACGTTTAACACATTTGTTCCAATGGAATCAATCTTCCAGTCAATCACAGATAATACTGGGCTCAGATAAATGATTAACAATGATAGTACGATAAAGAAATCACGAGGCGATAGCTCAAAGATGACTAACTCCCAGATTACCTTTGCTCAAAAATGTACGTGACTATTTCTGTCACTTATTCTCTCTGTTGAAACCTAATCTTTCCATCTCTCTCCTGCCTTACTTGGCGGTTGGACTGGATTTTTTGTGAGAACAAAGCCTTTCTTGTATGAAACAGTCAACTGGTTTGCTCCTCCTCTCACTTACTTCATAACCGTTTAAAAGCCAGTTTGTTGTTGTATTCGTGCTCAATGTCTTGTAAAAAAAAAAAAAAAAAAAAAAGTTGTAACACACAGACACACCACCCTCTACCTGAATAATTCGAAAGAAAGTTAGTTGCTCTCTTATTTAACTTGTACTTGTTCCTGTGTACAGACGGCACTCAACATACTACTGTTGTGTTAGGTCAGGTCAGGTGAAGATTTGAAGGAGGAAGTTCAATCTGAGAAGAGACATTGTCCATACATGATGTTGCACTTGTGTGTTTTGTGAGCGTGCACATCTGCCAAGTATTAACACAGAAACGTGTGGCTGTGTATGAGGACTCACCGTGTAGCAGTGAAAGTGTGTCCTATCCGCTCCTCTCCTGGCCAGTGAACCACTGAATCATCTATGGCTGCTTCAGGTTGTGGCAGAAGATGAGCCGGTAGTTCCTCATTGACGGACCGCAAATCCCTCTTGCAGGATTCCCTACTAGCTACACTGAGGAGAGAAAGAGAAGCAGGGTGAAAACAGAGTGGGAGATGAGCGAACAGATACAAACAAAGAGAGGACGTGTGAAGAGGTGAGGGTGGAGACAGATGGCAACAGAACAATTTGAAGGTAAAATCTGTATCTACGACATCTTTTGAAGACAGAACAACAGTGGCGAAATCATTTAAACATGTTTTCTTTGAGTTTCAAGCTCGAAAGCATCAGCCGTAGAAGGAGTGATTTGTCAGACGATACAGGGAAGAGGGCAGGTCACCGTGTTTGAACGTCACAAGTGGCGTTCAGCACACAATGACACATTTATATGTGATTTGACCAAATTGCATTGTTACAAAATAACGCAAAACAACACAGCAGAGTACATATTATCAGCCAATAATGTGATTATTCTTAAAGTTACATAAAAAAGGGCTCCAGATGGCCAATAAAATACCACCTCCAACACCACTAACCACTACCAACATTCTTATTTAGGGAGGAAATGCAAACAGCATTGAAAATCAAACAAAGATTTGCGCCAGAATACAAGGACGGATGCTTTCTTTGCTTTCTCTGCATCACTCCACGTGTAATTAAAACTGCTCGGTCACTTTTTGAGAGCATGAGATTCAGGGGTGAAAAGGAGCTGGTGTGTGTGTGTGTGTGTGTGTGTTTAAGTATACATGACAAGAAACACTGTACTTTGAGGCCATCGCTGCTGACTTAGAAGATTTATATAGACATTTGGACATGTGGTAAAATATTAACAACACTGCTCTACTTTTACGAGTGCAACTCGCGACACTGAAAAATAGCGATGGAGGTGAGCGAAAATGGATTTAAAAAAAGAAGACATTATTTAAAATTCGAATGAAAAACAATACGTAAAAAAATTGTATGTATTTAAATCCTTTTTTTATTAGATCGCTGAGTTATTAGAACTCATTCTTCAGCCTCTGGGCTTTCTAAACCCAACAAACTGGCACTCTTGGGCTCTAAGGCTATTTAAATGTCAGATAGAAATCCCACTTTTGGAGCTGAAATGGCGACAGTGGGCCAGGTGGCTGAAACCAAAAAAAAAAAAAAAAAAAAAAAGATCACGAATCAGAGTAAAAAGTTAGCTTTTTATGTAATATTTACTCATTCGTTTAAATACCTGCGTACCCAACCAGCGCGTCTGTTTGACATTCTATGCCTCTCGACATACACGACAAGTCTGTCTTTACTGTTCACGTGGTCATTGGAGTTACCAGCGATACTTACTGGAGCGGTGCTGATTGGTGTTCACCAGAAACCAAATGAACCCTCGACAGACAAGAACATTACAAACACAACGCAAGATGGAGAATTACAGCGAGACTCGACACACGCGTGGAGAGACGAGGATGGAGAGATGAGGACATGCAAAAAAAAAAAAAAAATAGAGATTACAGGGAACTCAATGTTCCCAACCACTGCTTTGTCTGCCATGCAAACTGACCCTAAAAGGACTCTGTGGTGGGGATTTAGTCTAATGGAAAAGTCTCTGATGGTGCTGTCAGTGTTTCTTCCTGTCGGCTTGTGTGTCTTAATCCTGGAAATAATACTTTACAACCTTCTACGCAACAATGGCGGGCATTGTGGAGGGGAAACAGAGAAAGTTGTTACTGAATGCTAAATGAGGGAAAGGGAACACAGCGTTCACGCTCTTTTGAATGTCCCCACTGTTGTAACGAAGTGAGAACTTGTAGAACAAACGGATAAACACAACAATCCAAAGTCACAGTTCTGGTGGATTACTTTGATGTTATGTTTTTTTCTCATAACGTGCTTTTAACGTGTCAAAATACTGAAAACCGTGACCTCTGACCAGTTAAAAACTGAAGAGGGCTTCTGCGACAAGCTTCAACCTGTCTGAAGAAAGTGGCGGTGACACCTCCACCACTTTCCTGAAAAGGAGAAGAAATTTACTGACAGCTAGCTTTGGACAGAAAGGTCACATGTGCAGGACCTGGAGTAGCTGTTTGTCGTTTGACGTGTACTTCGCTGGGACATTTAGGGGAAACGGGAACAAAAACAAAATTACATTAAAACATTAATTTTTATCATATGCAGCTAATATGAGACCAAAAATGTCAGATTAAAGTGTGAGCTGCAGTGCAGGACGCGGTAGAAGATGAATATTCTTTAAGGTATAAATAAATCACTTAATTTCTTTTATCATGACGTGAACTAGCTTCAAAAATGGGATGAAAGAAGTGACGTAGATGAAAGTAGATGATCGTCACCGACCACGCTGCCACGGTCAACCGACATCAGAGAAATGGGACGCGGCAGACAGGAAGGTCATACAGTAGGAATCCTCTTCAGAAGTTGAAACCCATCGAAATTCTGCATCCCAGCAGGAATCTACGCGTAATGATATTATATATTCATGACATTTTCAGTTATAGGCTATTCACCTGAGCAGTACACATGGGTGATTTGGGCTCAACCTCCATAAAACGACAAGGGAGAGAAAGAATCCATATTGTTAAAGAGATCATTTGTATTACACACATCCAACAAACCTAATCCAGTTCACAGAGTTCACAGATACAGTGTTGACTGTATCTGCACACAGCTAGACAACAACATCAATAGTGTTTGTGTCAGAGGGGGTCAAACAAGTCCTGATGGTTAGTGGGAGTTACTGGGCCGTGACATTCACAAGATTTAATGCTCACGTGCTACAGGACTAGTTTTTTTTCTTTTTACTATTAAAAATAAAAAGGCTTGAGAGAGGTGATTTAAAAAAGGGTCTGCGGCTGCTGCCAGCATAGGACAACACATCTGGTGGGTTCAGGCCCGATTTGAGGCTTTTAATCACATCAAACAGACACGTATGAGATGGAGATTAATCTACAAAAATAAGCAGCTCAGCATTCAGACACCAGCCTCTTCCAAACTAGGTTGTCTGGTATGTCTGGGCTGTCAGAATCCTGGAAACACAGCGGAGTGATGACTGAACTCTTCCTACGGACCTCTGAGTACGAGTTTAACACGCCAACCTCCGCCGACGAAGGACACATATGCATAAACGATTCTATGATTAGTCATTAGTCTGGACAATTAGAATTTTTCTTTAAGGAAAAAGAAAACGATGATGTGTGGTATACGGGGCCAAGGAGGGAGATGGAATAAGAGGCAGTAAAGCCAGTGTTTGCCCTTGAATCACTGCCCTAGCCCAGTTTAGCTGCTCCTCCCAGGCCAGTCCTGTCACTGATAAATTAATAAGCACATGTCTTGGGGGGATACTGGCTTTTTTCAGGCCCTGTTATCTCTTTCCCTCATGAAACCCTGAGAAGCCTCGTTTCAGTTCTCATTCTATAGATGTGGGGAGCATTTCAAAGACAAAGACTGATTGTAACTTAATTATATTATGGTGTGGACACTCCTGCCCGAAGTGATTTTTGTCACGTAGTCTCTCCAAATTAGGCCGTTCCATTCAATTCAGTCTTGTCAGCTTTATCCATATACGGTAATTACTGTGCAGCCATTTAAAAAAAATGCATTATTAAAAATACACTATTGTGGAGCAACATTTATGAAAACCTGAATCAGTGGTATAGTGTACATTTGTACACAGGTTTTCATGAGTTTTTGATGCGAATGCAGCTCATATAAAACCAAAAATAAAATAACGGTAACACTGATGCTGATAACAAAGACACACTGTGTCCAGCTTCGGCTGAGACAATGATTCGGAGCTGAGCTGATATAGCATTGATTTAAGTCACCTTTCTCTGTCTGTCGGTCTCATGATGGAATGGAAATTTCCAGACCACTGCACACTGACACAGCAGCAGGTGCGTTTCTGCTCTGGCATTACGAGGAAAAGATCTCTCCTTCTGTTGCGTTTGTTTGGAAGTCTGACGACGGTGAATCAACCGAATCCGGGGACTTGCTAAATGTTGAGTCTGCGCTCTTGAATAAATACAGTATGAGATTGATTTAACACATGACAAACAGCTTCCACGGGATAGTTAAAGCCTTGTCACTTCCATCTGTGCACACACTGGGTGCACAATAGATCAAAACACACGCCTCGGTAATAAGCTGACAAGTGCGCAGAGAGGAGCGACAACAAACGGCGACCGAGCAGACGGGACAGTGCAGTTTGATACAGGAAGCATTTATTTTATTTCCATATGAAATGTGGGCAAGTGGAGAGATGTCTGCAGGTGGGTTTTAACAAGGCAATGAATCTGGACAGAACAAAGCTGGTGCAGACAAATGATCTCCGATCAATACAGATTTGCTACTTTATTGCTGCAACGCTACCAAGATTCAAATGGTTATTTGATGACACACCTTAATCTATCAAAGCAACAGAGCAGGTTTTCTATTCAACACGTCCCCGTTCCATTATATATTAGAAGATTCTTCCAATTTAACAGGGCTGGTCTAGGAACATGCACACAAAGAAACATGCATTATTTGACCAACACCAGAGTCCAGGTGACACTGACAAAGGCTCCACTTGATCTTTCGTCACCTACTGTAGTTAATGAGTCTTGACTAACCCAAAACACCCTCTCGTCTCCTACTGCCAAGCTCATGTGAGGAAACTTGAGGTCAAGGACAAAATAATCTCCATTAGCTCATTATTTAGCACAACATCCGTGTAAGCAGGTTCCTTAAACAGCAGCTGGAACTGAGCCAGGGATGTCTATCTAATGACCAACCAACTGACCAAGTCCATCATTTGTAAGGCAGAATTTAAAGAATCAAGTCGAGAAGTCTTACATGGTTTTCTCCAAACAAAAACACCACAAATGCATCCTGTATCCTGTTTCTTTTGCCAGAAACTGGATTTGAACTTATGACTGTGGTATGGGAGGCGGATGTGCTACCAAGTAGGCTAAAAGTCATCTCCAGGAAGCTGACCGGTCATCACCAGACCGGGCTACTCAACTACAGCAACACACACCAGTGTCAATAATTACAGACAGAGTATACGTATTTCCACTCATGTGACTTCTTTCTGGTGGCCTTATACGTTCAAAGGCTGCTGTCAGGTTTTACTCTCCAGAGAACCATCATTTCTCACCTCTACATCACTTCAGCTCAGGCGTTTCCTGCCTCAGCCTTCTTCGACGCTCATGCTGTGACCTCTTGACTGTCTGTGCCTCAAAACCACGACATTTTACAGCATCATAAGAAACGATATCCTCCTATACTTGACAACATGAAAGGCTTTGTCTTGCCTGGCATCAACACTAACCCCAAGATACCCGCGTATACTCAGAAATATTACAATCATATCTACTGTCTTTCCTTGACCTCCTTACTTTGGAAAGCATCAGATCATCGAGTTAAATATTGATTGACTTACCTCTTCTCCTGTGCAGTCAGCCTCACATTCTAATTGCTCAATGCACGATATGAATGTCCACACCCTGCTGTAAATGACTAACGGTTATTAAACCGAAATAATGCTTAAGCCAATTAAAAGTTATAAAACATATTTTCATACCCGTATGAACACAGCAGACTGGGATTACATCTGGTGAATTTCTGGAGGTGTAAATCCAGCTTTAAAGAGATTTGGACCACATTTGGTTTGTCTTGGCCCCCGTCCACCGAGTCTAAAACAACCACTCACTGGCCTGGCAACAACAATCCCACACCCCAGGCAGCTGGGTAGTTATGACACTGTTATGACCGCTGTGTGTGTTGTCTTTCCATATAAAAACTATGGGTCATCTTACGTGCACAGTCTTATCTCACACCGCAGGAGGCTGGAGCGTTGTGACACCATCAGTATGTGCATACGTGAGATCCTCCACATAATGGACCACAGGTTCAGTACCCTTCAAGGCATTAAATCTTCATTCACATCCACATGCTATCATGCCCAAACCTGATACCACATTATCAGTTGCATTGTGCTGTAATTACATTTTATTACTGACAAGTGTTTTAATAGTTAGACTAATTCAATTGACAGTTGGACCCAATCACTAACTAACAACAAATGGTGCCACAAACTTAAGCCTTTCATGTAAGATCTGAATGTGCTAGTATTAATGTCATTATACTGCATTTAAACAACATTTTAGCACACAGACAAGTATAAGCAGTGGAACTATAAGCACTGTTACAGACTGACAAACATGTTCCCACATCAGCTCAACTGCAGTGTTGACCTTTCCTTCAAACTCTTTGTAGACATAAATAACCCTCTTTCAGCTACCCAGCAACACTTTCTGACCTACAGAACAATGGAATTTCACAAGATCTTGATTAGGTCATGGCTGCTGCTGAGATATAATACTGAAGTCAGTAAGACATCATAGGTGCAAAGCTACACTGCATTCAAGTTTTTAATTTATTGATCAGAAATTGAGTGATACCGTAACTGACCATCTAAGCTTCCCAAGCCAGTATGTTGTGCATATAAACCAGAGACATCCTTAATCCAAAACACTACCGCAGATATGTATGTGTAGGCACACTAAATCTTAAACTTGCACAAATATGATTAAATATCGTCATTGTGAAGCTTAATTGTGTGCTTAAGCCTAAGGAGAGTTTGGTGTTTTTAATTGGAAAATGACTTTGAAATCATCAAAGACATACCAGCGTGATCAATTAAATGATCTACTCAGTGTTATAATGCAACCTGTTAGTTGTGATTTAATTCCAATTTAGGGATCAGACGTGACACGGTCTGTGCAGTCTATGTCCTTCACAGGGCTGAAACGTTGACATAAGTGTGTCTGCAGTCACCATACCG
Source organism: Centriscus cristatus (assembly GCA_037832705.1). Taxonomy (NCBI): domain Eukaryota; kingdom Metazoa; phylum Chordata; class Actinopteri; order Syngnathiformes; family Centriscidae; genus Centriscus; species Centriscus cristatus. Next base: position 3,228,645 of record JBBMJM010000015.1, on the reverse strand, counting down.
GGACGTAAATCCGTGTTAATTCGAGGCAACGACTGGACGAGATTATGCAATATGCAACGGTTCTACTGAGAGTCCACACAGGAGACGTGATGGCTGTCACATCCTTATAAACAAGTTGCTGAATCAATTATTACACACGCATAACCTGTTAATAAGTAACCAAGAAACAGACTGAGTACAAGCCTGCTGCCACAAGACACTAGAACATTCCATCACAGGCAGATGAAACTAACCGAGCAGGAATATCCGTGTGTATGGTGAGCAATTGTTGCAAGAGCCAGCAAAGAGAAACGAAACCGATGTTCGGAATTCATCAAAATTATTGAAAAACACGAATAAGGCTAATATAAGCATAGTTTAAAATAAGAATCTTAAATAACGGTTTGTGAAATGGCCTTACGATGTTGATGCAAAAACAACCATAATCCCACACAAATGGAAATTCATATATTAAGTCCTGATTACTTGTGTGCGTATGCGTGTGTACGAATAATTACAACCACCCATCGTGAGTATTTTCAATTACATTTTGTGTCTTGTCAATGAGTTTAACCTGCTGAGCTTGCGAAGGAGCTACAGCTGTGATGGAACTAACCTTCCTCCGGTGCTAGCCGTTAGCCATTAGCCTCCAATAAGCACAAATGAAACCATAAACGGCACACAATACCAAGAGCAAACACGAATGACGACGTCTAAATAACAATAAAACCAAGTACGTAGTCTCGTATATTGCCCTTAAGGGGAACCTAGTTGCAAAAAACACTAGGCGTTTGACACAGTTAGCCTAGCTGGCTAGCATTAGCCTCTAAGATGCTGAGTGAACGAGAAGGAGCGCTGTTAGCAGAGAAGGCTAATAAGGAGGTAGCTTACCAGGTCAAATCGAGCAGAAACGCAGAGCAAGAGGCATTAATTTCTTGCTCAGTTTCTGTAGCCGATGTCCGGAGAGACGACAAACTCGCTGAGATCAACACAGACAGTGCTGATTAAACGTCGGGATCATCGCAGAATGCACTCGACTTGTGTGGTGCCTGTTTTCGCTTCGGATGCCCGTTCGCAGGTCGTTGGTTCGTTGCTTAGCAAGTCCACTCACTCACTCACTCGCTCGCGCATACACGCATACGCATACACAAACACACACACACACCCTCAACTGACGAACCTGCCAAATAATGATTCCGCCCTCCAAACTCACAACACGGTGGTAGACGGCTGCGAAATACTGACCCCGCCTTGCAGACGCCCCAAAAGTGCACCCAAATATATATATTAAACGTATTAACATTTACTGTATGCATTATTGTGTGCTTTGGAAACATTTCAATATTTTCACATTTGCGTCCATATTCAAATGTCTTTTTTGTGAAGTAGTAGAAGCGCTTAAAAAAAGGCCACAGGTAGCCTTCAGTACCTTTTTATCACCATACAGACACATGTGTACGTACGTTTAAATATTCGCCATGTTACATGCTTTAGAACGACATATATTTAACTCGTTAGCGTTTTATTCTACGCTGTAGTTTAGTGCGTGTACACTGCCATCTAGTGGACAAGTACTATCACTTATCTCCCAAGCACATTTTCAACTAAACTGTCTGAATAAAGACAAACAGTTTTACATAAAGAGTGTTGTATTTTTTCCTATTGTAGATGGGGTTTCAACCCTCCACCCACACCTCCTTCATTTGTATTGCAGTTGAAAGCAGATGCACCATCTCTGCT
>JBBMJM010000015.1:3204818-3216422 GCA_037832705.1 Centriscus cristatus | reverse complement strand
TCTATCTATCTATCTATCTATCTATACATGGCTGCAATAAATTGAGATCTTCTTGCCATCATTGGGCCATCAAACTGTCCCCAGGAGGAGCAGCTGTGCTTAAGTATCACAGAGGAGTTCAGATACATGGCTAAGTGCCCCCCTAGTTCAAACATTTTTCTGTCGTTTCTCTCCATCCGGCTCCTCTTTATTTTGTGCACAGGCACTATCTGGTGTGCTCTGTGGTTTGATTAAGAGCTCCCGAGGGTTTGGGCAGATGGAGGCGAATGTGTTTACTACAACACTTTTATGCCATATACAATGTTCAGTTCATGGCCTTGATTGAGCCCAGTAGGCCGATTGAGATCGCAGCCTCTGCTTTCTCCAAACCTCCAGGGGTTAATTAACCAGAATAGGTAACTAGCTAGCAGCCTCCCATTGCATTCACAGACCAACAGATGTATTGACTCTCTGCTGGAAGCTCTCTGCTCTCATGGCGTCAAGCATTTTCCAGAAGACGTAGCAGGAACAGGAACAAACTAAATAACTGAGAGTATATTTACGGCCTTCGCAAGGGTCAGACAGTTATTGGCGCTGGCGTGTGCCACAGCTGTGCACCTCTGGAGAGATTTCTGCTCGGAAAGACAGGCCAATACGCAGGATGGAGCGGAGGATTGTGCTACCTGTAGGACTGTCTCTGGGCTGGGTTTACTTTTTCTACCGCTTCGTAAAGTATCCGTAGGCAGTTCTCTGACTGTGGTAAGACCCCTTTACTGGTGATTATTCAGTTTCTGTCTTTGTGCATAAAACATGAAGGAAAAGTTAAACAAGGAGGGTGGAAAAAAAGACTTTAGTAGGAATTAACAACATAAAAAATATTTTGAAAAAAAATTTGATTTAATTAGTCATTTTTCATCTGAGCAATGTAAATGTATAGTTGTATATTTGTAATGTATAGTCGCTACCCATGGTCAGGGGTGGTGAATAAATCCTGCCTTCATGGTTTATAGAACATACCTACATATGATATAGAGTTGATAATATATTATTCTGCTGCCTGCAGTGCTCTGGAGATCTTGTCTGCCTTTTCAAGCAGAGAAATATTTTTGACTCGCAGCTGAGAGTTAAATCCACGTCATCCTATAAAGCAGTCGCCGCACCACAAAACTTTGCAGAGATCTCACCAGGCCAGATGCCCTTTGTGGGGAAACAGCTTGCATATCTCTGAGCTGCGCTACCGCACTTTCATCCATCTTATAACACAACTTTTGTGTTTACTTCCCTGCCTCTTATCCTATTACCCAGTAGGATGAGTCATAGGACTCTGCAGCACTGAATACAATGAGTGATGAATATGTCAGGACACCTATTAATGCTTCACTCTCATGCACAATACAAAATAAATAAATGAACACCCTCCACCCCTCAAAGGTTTGGATTATTTTGCATCCAGGCAGAAATAGAGAGCAACAGCTTTGCAGGGACGTCTCTTCCTTTTTTCTAGTTTTGTACTTTTTCATCCTGCGATGAAGTGCACATGTGCCATGCATATAATGCTTGGTGTCACCAAAGTGCTGCAGTTTAAAGAAAAGAGGAGCATGATTCATCATGTTTGTAAGGCGAGTCTTTATTAGGGGCCGAGAAAGAAACAGGGGCCTTGGTGAGAGCTCCTCCACCCAAAGGCTCTGTAATTGCTTTTTGGATACACTTTGGAATCTGATGAGTCATGTCATGACTTTTTGTTTGAGTGACTATAAATGCAGTTGAATAATCGCGGCATCGGTACAAAGTGGATCGTGAAGCCCTAATTTTCTTCTCCACTTGCTTTCATATGCAGAAGAAAACGTTGAAGCCCGGGGTTAATTTATTTTTCTACTTTCTAAAGGCAATATATTCCTGGCCCACGTTTACCACAGCTCTTTTGAAGTATTACACTGCATTTTTAAGGCAACAACTCACAATACGTCTTTCCAGGTTAATATTTTATTTATGTCTCATGCAACTTTAATGAGGATCATCGTTACATAAAAGAATATACTGTCGTCATGGAAGCGCTTACAGATGTTTACATCAACTTTAACATCCACACCAGCGTCCAGTCATCGTTTTAGCACCATATTCCAATTATACTTCAGCTGGAAAGCAACAGGAGGCATTTCTTTTGTTCTCTCATGTGTCAGCACCATGACAACCATGACCGTTCTTAAGAACTCGCTCACCTACAAAACCGAACGATTTCCACCTGCGTTGCATCGACAAAGGTCCCACCATGCACTTTTAACTACACAACGACACAGACCTTGTAACTGCTGCGCAGTGTTGGATCACTTGGCTCTAATTACGACACATTTCCCTAAAGTTATTTCTTGTCAAATGGAAGCAAACTACAGAGTGTAAAAGTAAATCGCTGCATGAGACAAATACAGGCAGATTCTTGATCCTAATAACAGAGCAAATTGTGCTGAATCTGTCAAAAGAAGATAGGTTTGAGGTGTCTTCATAAGACCCTGAAGATATCCTGCATCCTATAATGGGGCCCAGGGGCTTTGTCACACATGATATATATCAAATTAATTGTCATGCAGAAAAAAATGGTGGACAGTGGCCAAAGCAATGAGATCACACACTTACAGCTGCAGAAGGCAGCTGACCAGTCAGGTTGTCCTCTTGTGACCCACAGAAACCAAGACAAGACGGGAATTTAGGCTTTTAATAAACCAGCAAAGGGTTTGTGTTGGCTGCCTGGCTTACAAAAAAAGAAAGAAAAGCACTAAAATCCTAAAGGAACTGGAGATAGAGCAGGAAGTGTGTGTGCTACGAGGACAAGCACCTGAGGAACGCCATTTGTCTGCACTTATCTAACACAGCTGAGATATTTAATTCCATTTTTAAGCTTGAATTGTCAGTGTTTGCAACATAGAAAGCAATTGGATTTGATTCGACCATCGTTATTTTAATTAAATCCCTGGCTCATTGTTTTGTGTGCTTTCCACAAGTCAGCAGTGTTTAAGCATTGACATCAGCAGTGCACCATAAACACAAATCTTATTTGTGCACATTGGCTGATTGAATGCAGTCTGTGCCTATTGTCTGAGAAAGGCGGCGCTGGCAGGTCCCCGTTCAAACAAAGGTGCCTATTTTCACTTTCCATTTTACTCCCACCCGAGAGGTGTGTGTAAAAGATGCTGAGAGAACACCCAAGACTGCCATCATGAATTATTCAACCGCATGTAACAAGAAAATATCACGGTAGGATAATTAATCGTGCAAGTGGATTTAAACAAAGACATGTTTTGTCACAGGTATGACTTGCTCCATATAGGTCGCACCCGCAAGGGTCATTATATTACACAATCACACAATTGACATAATTATGTGTCTCTTGTGAGATTAGTTAGTATAATAATAGTCTAGCTATCAGTTTCATGTCAAGACTCGTTATCAAAAATGTCTGTGCCATTTCTGTCACTTAGTTAATTCTGAGAAATTAGTTTTTTCAATATAAACCAAGAAAAAGATTATTGTAACTTACCCATGAATAATGAACATGTTTGTACCATAAAGCTGAGTTTTCACACTCCCCTAACACATACTGCTCATGCAGTAGGCTCTAACATAGCTTTCATGTTATTCCCATCAACAGAGGCAAGAATATATGTTATATGTGAGATAAAGTTGTACTAAAGGACTTTGCAGCAGTGGATGTGAATTTGATTACACACTGTGAGGGACGGAACAGTTTCAGATTAAATCCACGCTTGGAGATACTCGTTCCACTCATTTTCTAACAGCAAAAACACTTGGGAAAGAATCACGGCATATAAGTTGTCCGGTAGACATGTGGTTTCTTGAAGATGCAAACCGGGACTCTAATTACACAGGAAAGCAGAATGTTAAATGGAATCATCCACTGATGAAGGTGGCGATGATAGGACAACATATTCACGTTCAGTAGGACACGTTCAGACAGAACCAAAGCAAAATATGCGTGCCACCCACCCTTGAGCGTACTCAGATCTACCCCTCTGTAAATAGTAATTTCCGGACTCAACGGCCTGTTAGAAACACAATATAGGCTTTGCAGCTGAAGGCCGCTTGAAGAAATCCATCCCGTCGTGTTTGATGTGAACGGGAACAGCGTGAAACACCATAAATGCAATATTGACGGAGACTATCCAGACAAGAATCAGCAGGACAGTCATTTTGGACATTATCGTTGGCCCGCCTGCTGTATCTCGTGTGTTGCTACGACAACAGCAAATCACATGACCTAATCAATATCCAATAAAGCTTTGTGATCTTTGCACGGACCATAATCCCATGAGGTGAACCATATTGAATGGCTGATAACAGCAAGCTATAAAAACAGTCAAATCACTCAAATGTCAGCTTTGATTTGTCCTCTGAGGGTTCATTAGCCCTTTGTAACCCCCCGTCTTGGGTCATAACTGCAGCCAGATTAGCCCGCTGCAAGGTGACCAGTGAATATTATTTATTGTGGCTCATACTCACAATATTGAAGAACGTATTTGTGCTCATGTCAATATTGTTTCAACTTAAAATACACACGTGTCTCAGGGGGGTGAGCTCAAGTTACTGCGACATGTTCATTTGCATTTTACATTTTCGTGTTACTTACATCAGCCTCCACACTGCTTTCAGTAGCTGGGAATTAAAACTGCGATGTGCTCAAGCAGAAGGTTACTTGAGGATCACAAAAACCTTTATGCTTCCTGACAGGAGGAAGCTGACGTAAAATAAAGTGCTGGATTTTTGTACGTGTCTTTGTAAATGGCTCGACGCTCTGCACTCATGAAATTCAATGCAATTTCTTTTTAATGACCCAACAGTCAAATATTTGCCTTGAAGGGCTTTACAGCGTGTATATCATACCCAATTTAATTATGTTTGAGAGAAGAAAACAGTGTTAAATGTAGAAAACAAAGTGTGAGAAACTTCAAGGAAAAGAAAAAAATATATACACGGAAGAAACATGAACCACCATCAGGCTACTTTGTCTACAAGCTGCAGAATTGAAAGGGCCTTAATGTCATTGAGCCACCAGGTCAGAGGCCAGATGTATTGATCGGGTAAAGGGAGAGGGAAGAAGGAAGAGAGGTGAGACGGTGAGACATGGAGGATCGAGCACCTCACATTCACAGGATGATCGTCTTAGAGAAGCAGCCTCAGGACAGGACGTCCATTTTGGTTTGCAGGAAAAGATGGAGGAATCGCTCGCAGATGTTTGTACAACACATCTGAGTGAACTCGTGTTGGGACGTCACAGGGAGACTTTGGTATGTTTTGGTATGGGCCTTGATGAACCACATCTCCGGTGAGCCTATGAGACAACGGCCGCTTTGTTCCTGTGACAATACAACATCAGGCAGTGATTTCCTGTCGGCTTATTTTTTGTAATCAGCATGACTTAGGTGTTGTTAGAGTGTCTCCATTCCGAAAAGCATTTTGTCAGCACAGCATTTGGTTTAACTCTTGGCAATAGGAGGTGTGATGCTTTCATTATGCTGCAGTAATATTGTTTGTTTTTGCTACAGGCATTATAGAGTCAGCAGCACACGTCTTCTTTTATTATGTATGATTGTTGATATTTTTCCCGTCCTTTCTTTCTTTCTTTCTTTCTTTTTTTTTTTTTTTGTACCATGAATCATTTTCAGCCGCCATCTCAGGCAGACCAGCTATATGGTGCTTATTATGGAAATCATTTCGGTGTAAATAAAGGCTAGCTGAGGCGTGAGTGGGTTTTTAGATGTGCAGGGGTTTCGCCAGCTTCTGTTTAACCACACATGTGTTTGAGTCATAGAACTGATGAAACACCCTCTTACTCGGTGACTTGGTGATTGTTGGGACACAAGGGGGGTCCAACGGGGAGGCTCTAGGGGCTCTCAGGAGTCCATAGGATTTGTGCGTGCAGGGCTGCTACAGATACAGTTCACCAACTTCACAGGCTTTTTGGATCAAGGCCAGGAAAGGAACAAATCCATTTCAGTTTATCCTAAAATGACTCTTGGAAATAAAGATCAGGTGGTCCCCACTGGTTATGCATGTTTATGAAGTAATTAAGGGACTGATTAAGGAAAGGAAATGGAAGAGGGCTCTTCTCCCTTGCAGCAGTCTGGCGTGATTTAGGGAGAAGTCCTTTACACATGCAGCTGGTACGTTGGAGTCCCACTGTTGATGAGGGTACAAGCCGCCGGCGGTGCCAGTGAGCGATACACGACTGTGTCAGGACTGTCAAGGTAGAGACAGAAATTCATACTTTCAGTCAGTAGCACATTGTAGCATTATATATCTGTATCATCATTCAGTCCCCACAGTTATTTTATAATAATGTCATAAATCAACACTCTCCTTGCACTCGTCCATATAAATACCAGCATAAAGCTGGTCTGACAGGGATTCTTGTCTCTAATGCACTTATTGATTTTCCACCCGAACCAGTTGGAGTAGCCTGCTGAGACATGGTGTCTGTGCTATGGTCGATGATCATTGGTGAACAGAAGACAGACGTAGTTGCCACAGTGACTGACTGGAGAGTTGTTGTGGCCTTGAAGGAGGAACATCTGTATCATGTTTGTTTTCAAGGGGGATTTCTGGTTATGAATGGAGAGAAGATGGTACGTACCTTTCACATATTCAAGAAGTTAAAACCAATCCAAAAAGTATTACATTAGTTCCTCGTTCCGAACATATGATAAAGGTGTCCATCACATGAGGATACATACCTCTGGATTGTCATGAGGGAACCAATACGATGGTGGTTTGCGTCGGAGGACGTAGTTCAAACTTTAGTTGTGATCACTCACAATCCAAAACAACCAGCCCCTGAAGAAAAAAAAAAAAACATAGAGCTTTTCCGCATCGACAAAGTTGATTGGTGACTTACAGTGTCATTGCGACTGCAGAACAATCGCATTACGCCAACTTTGATTTTCATGTTTACATCCGTACTGCCAGCGTACATAATCCTGTTATGGATAAGCAGGGTTCATGCTCCGTACAACCCACATAAGAAAAAAACAAAATACAAAACATCAAATCGTAGGATGTTTGAATAATGCGCAACCCACTGATCAGAAATATACTGTTTATCCCTCCAACCTGCTTCATTTCATGTGGAACCTTTTTGTGCAGCTGAGGCCCATTTGATTAGTTTTGCAGGCGCTATTGGAGAAGCTACGTGACCCGATAACGTCAGAATCAAAAGGGCCAGACTGGATTTAAACCCATTCACTAGAGCGGTGCAGTGTGCCTCCATGTGAGACACAGCTGAGGGCCCTGCTCATTCTATAGGCCTTTTCTGACAATAACATTACCTCAGTACGATGCTGGGGTAATATTCACAAAGCATGATCCTCAATAGGAGTGGAGTGAGGGTATTTAATGTGAACCATGCCGGCCTGTGATGAAGGTTGGTGTTTCTCTTTCAATTTCACGTTCTCCACAGCTCTAGTTCTTTCCGTTTTGTTTCAAAGGTCTGCCTTGTTCAATACATCTTGCCAGTAACCAAAGCTCATAATTTGTAATGGCTATTAAACACTCTGGGATGAGTGGAGATCGGACTTCGATGGGGCCATTTTGTCTGTTTTCCGAACCAAAGGTTATCAGACACAAAGGAACAAGTGACTCAGTCCACCAAGTTTATCTCTAATTAACGCGGATTAATTGAGCTTGGACTTCACTCCGTAAGCCAAGTGGAAGGCAGTTTGTGCATGGAGGCCTATCAGTGCCCCAAGCTGGTTAATCTTCACACACCCCAAATCACGTGACAACAATCATGTCACTCCAGCAGCGCGTGTGTCTGTGTGTGTCTTTGGTTTGTAAAAATGGACACTGGGTGTTCGGTTGCAGTCAGTTTGTTCCTTCAGTCTTATTTCTCCTGTTAACCATCACTGATGGACCTCAATCGTTCCTCTATACCCAGGGTGGATATGAGAGGTCCCTTTTGTTGCATAAGTTGTCAGGTTGACAGTGGTTTATTGCAGGACTGTAGTGTCCTGCCCTTTCCAACGATCTTTTCAATAATGGATGAGGCAAAGAGCTTCACAGTTTCTTTCCTCTCATTACGATCCCATTTGATTACACACTGATGCTCTTTTGAAAAGGTGGGTTAATTGCACGCTCTGGCTGTGAACTAACCCGCAAGTTAATAACATCTTTCCTTCAGGGTACCATCATTATAAGATATACGTCTCATTAAAATAAAATGATGTAATAATATACCCCCCCTTACAATGGCCCTTGTGAGAATGTAGTTATTTTGCAGTTAACTGGGAATTAAGACGTCTAATAGACCCCGCTGTTTTGTTTTTTGGTTTTTTTTTTATAAATGTGTCTTTAACAATGTCATTCACCCATCAGAAACATCTACACACAGGCTGTCCAGGCATCTGGTCACAAGTGTCAACGCAGTTTGTTTCCTCCACATTCTGAAAGCGTTACCTTCCTTATTCACTCCTCGTTATCAACAATTACGACGAGTTGGATCCACCCAAGCAAGGGGCAGCCATGTCAGATGCACCGTGTCTGGATCCCACTATCCATTGACGATTGCACACGATGTCGCTTTCATTACTGCAGTATTCTTCACCCAGTCCCATTTCTTCTGTTGCTGCCATTCGATGCAGTTCTTCCTTCCGGATCCGTCTTTCCAAGTCAAAATACCAAACTGTAATCCTTTGATTACACATTTTAAAGGGCGTTGATAATTGCCGGGTAAAGAACGCAACTGTCTCCCACCATCCACCATGAACACATGCAGGCTTTTCTGTGTGAAGAGGAATCACATTATGTGCAGTGATCAGTGCCTGGGGGCCGCATCAAAAAGTCTGAAAACCTTTCCGGAGGAGATGGAGGCAGGCCAATTTCACAAGTGGCTTTTTATTGGTTGATTGCACATAAGGCCGAGCTGTTATCTAAATCCTCAAACTACTTGGGTGTCTTGTGAGTGTTTAGGGTGCACAAACACAACCTTCTGAAGAAGTCCACCGCAACATGCTTGTGAGCAATAGTTTCCCTGGATTACGGTTTATGAGAGTAAACAGGGGGTGGGGGGATCTTTTATGACAACTTTAATTTTCCCGTTTTCACTGCTTAAACTGACACTCTTTAACGGATGAACTGGGTTCATGCCCCGTGCCGCCCACATCGAGAACGTTTGGAACAGACACACTATTTAAAGGAGTACAAACATGTTACATGCATTAGTAGACGCGCTGTGCTAGAACATGAGATCGCATTAAGTCAGATTCACATTGCACATCCACCAAGCCGACCTTCTGCGCCCGCCGCAAAGTCCACGACTGAGTGATTTAATTCATCATGTTGCGTAATTAGATTCAGTCCATGCTGAAGCTGTGGGGATAATTAGTTGGTAAATAATCTGAAGTCAAACACAGGGAGTGGGTGTCCACTCTGCCCGGCAGGAGGAGACGCAGTGATGAGCAAACTGACCCATGATCGCTTGATTCAATTGGCTCCAATTAGCAGAATCAGCTACCATGTATCCATGGAGCAGCGTACAGTTCTGAGCCCTTTAGGACTTTGATCTGCATGTGCTGTATTCGGAATAAGCTGAATGTAATATTTAGTTGTGTTTAAATGGAAGTTTTGAGAATTTTACAGCCGATTTACTATATATTGATGTTTCCTGAGATCATAAATGTCAATTCACTGTATTTTATTCTGGACTGTAGAGTTGAAACGCATTTATACATTACTGACAGTTTAGTCTATTTTGTTTTTCCTTACACCCTCAGTTATAGGAGACTTTTTACAAACTCAATTTGTTGTCGGTACTATTCAAGTCTTGCATTAACTACTTCTGCCAAGGAGGTTATGGTTTTGCCAGCATTTGTCTCTTTGTGTGTTTGTCCATTAGCAAAAGGACTCAAAGTCATGAATGTATCCTTCTTAATTGTTTATAGTATATCCACACTCTGACTGCCTCAAAATCGGTATGTTGGTGACCTCAGAACAACCTCAGAACGAAAATTAATTAATTAAATTTATTAAATTGTCAAATATCCCTCTCTCTCATCATTGGTGAGATTTTCATCTGGAATCAGATCAAAATGGTGGACAGGAAAAGTACAGAAATGTAACTTGGGAAGTCCCGTTTATTTCCAAAATTGAAAGAAAATCACTAAAAAATAGCATTTGACTCCAATTGACTTGCAATCCGTCAGACTGATGGTAAATTGGATGTTGGCCTTTTTGTTTTCCACAACACCAAATCATGACAAACATATTCTATGTCGTGGTCTTTTGCTGGCAAATCAAACTGGTGCAAAACATTGGGTGAGAATCATAATAAGTGTGGATACACTGCACTTTCTGCTTTTCTAGTTCAGAGTAGCATAGTCTGCATTCACAGCAAAATGTGGTGCAAAATGTCCTGTAAACCACAGCCTCTGGATTCCTGTACCATAAATCCTTTAATGTTTATACGTCAGGACGGTGGATCAAGATTTTGGAGAGGTCAAAGCCAGACAAACCTACGTTAGTCTGACAATTGTCCACAGTGTTTAAAATGTTCAGATCCTATGCTGATCGATCATTGTTTGTTTGTCTTCCTCTTACTGGCCCTCATGGGATGGCAAACCCCAACCCTGATCAACATGACTAACTGCAGTAAATCACAAATATGTTTGTACGTGTGGAGTGCAATTAAGTCAAAGAATGGTGTGATGCCATTTTGTGTACGTATCCATATATGGTGTGATGGCGGGCGAGCTGGGCGATGCCGCTAAATCACTGTTCACTGATGTATGCTGAGTCAGACGCCATTAGCTGGTGTCATCTCCCGCTCAGGATCCAACCCAGCGCTAAAGTGGGTCAGGGGCCACATTCTAGAAACACATTCACAGTACAGTCGAATCACACTGTGAGGAAGGATTTCCACTGTGGTCTGTCACTGGTGTTTTCCACAGTTCTGTGATAGAATGGAAATATGTGGAGTAAGTTTGTACTCCTTACTCTGACATTTATTTGATTATCATCCCAAATCAGAAATGGTCATAGGCAAGTTTATTATAAGTTTATTTATAAGTGCCTTTCAGCAACAAGGCAATTCAAAAGGTTTCACATGAAACATCATCAAGTAAAAGCAGAGGACAGATGAAACAGGAAATAAAAGTTACAGTGCAGTGCAGTGTAGAGATATTAGAAATAGTTGATAACAAGCATGCAGAGGCTTCTTCAGACTCCTGGGATGTGACACATGTCTTGGCGAAACGGCGGGGCGACTGTTTATAATCCGATTTCATTGGATTCCTGAAGACCAGCTGTGCTTCGCAAGAAAATAATCAAAGTAAATATGTGGCTGTAGAAGACAGCCAGTTCCATCTGTACAGAAAGAGTATGAAAGGTTTGAAGTGAATACATTCAACCTGAACTAATTCTTTTAAGCTAAGTTTCTCTAAATTATAGTCAACATGTTTTCTTTGTGTGTTCTTTATTGGAAATAAACCCAGTCCAAATAGAGTCATTTAACTATGAAATATCAATTGCCTTTTGAAAGAAAATTATGTATTTGTCTCTATATATTATTATAAATGTCATATCTGGAAGAACAAGTATACAGACACACTTACATTTTGTAAACAT
>JBBMJM010000015.1:3190424-3204718 GCA_037832705.1 Centriscus cristatus | reverse complement strand
GCCCTTATAAAAAAAAAAACGAAAAAAAAAAAAAAATTGCACCACGTCACATGTAGCCAGTTCTCCAGTTATTTATAATGAAGTTTATTAGGATCATGAAGTTCTTGTTCAGGATTCATTCAAATGTCTTACCTTTTAATAACCTTTTATTGTATTTTATTTGTTGCTTTTATATTTGCCCAAGTTCCCCAATGCATGTGCATATTTTCTTCATCCGAACTTTGAAGTAGAAATAAACCTTTATAGGCAGAGTATATACAGTTATACAGTGGTTAATTGTAATTGTTATTGTAATTTCATTACAATTTCAATTTCATTGCAGTTGTATCTTATCTAACTGTAACTCAATGTTCATTTGTGCATAATTCAATGTACAATAAGAAAAAACGGCAGGTTGCAAAAATAGTCCAGGCTGAGTTGATTCACACAAAAGCTAAGAAACAAAAGAAAAAAAAGTTGGACGGAGCAGTTGCAGCAGTGCACTGCATGCACGACATAGTGAATAAAAAGTTATAGATAATAAATCATCAACAAGACATTATAATGGAATGCTAAATATATCAATTGTCATAAAAAAAAATTAACGGCAAGAGAGTGTGTGAAATGAATTCAGGGAAAACCAATCAGAAAGATCCTCTGAAAAAATAAAGTTCCTCTCGTGAAGATAAGCCCACATACAGCTGCAGAGCAGATCTGACACCGTCTTGACTAAGTTATAAGTGGAAGTGAATTATGTGTCCGCTGTCTGGTGAACAAAAAATAGTGAGTGGAAAACACATCATAAAATTTTATGACATCAAATCCGAGGTGCAAGGAAGGTACAATAAATCATGGACACACTTTTCAGGGTTCGTTTGTTCGCAGTATGAATCCTCAGACATGTGAAGGAGGAGGAGTAGACTTCCCTACGAAAATCTAGTTTCAGCTTCAGGAGATGCTCAACGGCTGAGCACCATGATGGAACACCCAACAGGTAAACTACATTGACTGAAGAAGGGTTCCACCAGGGCATTTAAGGGGTTGAAATCCATAAAAAGAAGTATTTCACATCAGAAGGCTGCAAATCCAGTGAGATTACTTCATTGTCTGCCTCAATTACGAAAGATGTGCAAAAGACATTGCAGTCAAAGTACAAGCAGGCAGGTGAAAACCCTGAAGAGCCCCACAAAATCAGCCCTGAACAAAAGATCCAAAATACCTTTGCACATGTGATAAAAAGGAAAAAAACAAAAAAATCCAGTGGGAATCAAGTGCAGACTTATATATGTACACAATATCAGTACATACTGTATGATACTGTAAGGACTTTGTGCATGTTCACACTGTTCCAGGGAGTTTCCAGTGACTGCAACATGTGGTTACACAGAGGTACGAGGATTATCCTTCAAACAACTGGCTCTTTATTTGTATGTAATTAGGGTAATCAGGGGTATTATAGTAAAATATTGGCCTTTTTGTTCTCCTGGTTGTGATATGGAGGCATCTTCTGAGTCAATGAATTTACGCAATTTTCTCATGAAGCTGGAGTGTTTTGAATCTTACTTTTTTAAACAGATACTAATCTGTAGTTTAAGATTGATGGTAGTTTACTGTATTGGATGTGGTACTAAAGCAAATTCAAGATCCTGAGTCATTTGATGTGTCTCATCAAGAAGCTCTGGGTGTGCTGGGTCTCCTGTTGTACTCAAACTTTTAAATGCACGATGCGTAAAAAACAGTTATTCAAACTTTTATTTTTTTCTTTATCTGACTGATGAAACAAAACAAAACAAAAAAAGAGTTGAAGTTGCTTCCGCAGCCAGATGGGGCATTCTTGAACCTCAAGTCAACTGTGCTCAGAGTTGTAGCTTCTAAGTGGGTTGGTATTGGACGACGACGACGGGAGCCCATCATCAACCCATCTGGGTGAACCCATGAGGGGCTTCCATGGAAACGGAGGACAGAATTGGTAGAACCCCAGTTGGCTATCCCAGATGGGCCCCACTTGTTGTGCTGGCTGGATCTGAATGTTAATCGAATATTTGTCGACTGAAGGAGCTTCATTTAAACTGGCAGATGCTTGATGTAAAGGTGCATGATAAATCGGGCTGCAGATTCAGTTGAGTAATTCAGTTTTAGTGGGAAACTGTAGGTCATACACGTCTTATTGTGAGTTGATGATGGGCATTTTTTTCAATTCCAGATTGGTCGGGAATGTGTGAAGCTAGCTAGCTATGTTTTGTGCATTTGGTTTGCAACCAAACTGTCGAGCTGCCGAGCAAACATCCTCCAGTCATGGTGGTGCACCAAGATGTTTAATTCCAAAGTGGTCGGGAAGACCTGGACAGTTATGAACTGTCCATTTTGCAGGGAGGAATTTCAGAACAAGAAAATGTTTTGTACGTTTCAGTAACCAAACTGTAGCATCGCCAAACACCCATCATCCCTCCGTGGTGGCACAGATACACTGAGCAGTCACTTTTCTGCTATTTCAGCACGGAACAACAAACAACTGTGCAGAGATGAAGACAAATAGCCGTGGTGCCTCTCAGCATTCTAGAGACACAACACCCGGCAGGAGCATTTAGGATTCGGGGGGGCCAAAGAGTCGACTGTCCTGGCAGCAAGAGCAGTCGGTTAGAGGGGGACTGTCAGTGATCGCTTCTGGAGCGGGACAGCGTGTACCAAACAAACAGAGGCTTCAACCAAATCACCTGCAACAACAGCGAGAAAGAAAAAAAAAAGGGGGGCAGCATATTTGATGGCATCAGCGGCAGATGTCAGCGTATTCAGCTGGACATAAAACGTAAAAGCATCTGAAAGCGTCTTCACCAGAAAGGATCCGAACACAGAATAAATAATACACATTATCTGTTGCATTCGCCACTCAACATTCATTGAAGGTCTCAGCCGCTGTAAAATGATAAGTGATCATTGTCAAAAAGCGATTGCGATGCACACTGGAGAATGATCACTGGCACTTGGCCATCATCATCCCTCTGGACGTTTTAGTTTGTTTGGCAACTGCTCTCCTCTCTCAGCAGGGCTCTTAATCAACTCTAGATCCCTCCGAGGAACAATAGCATTGTTGAGCTAGCTCTCATAGCCCAGAGGGACCTGGGTCAACATTTGCTTTGGACTGGTGTGACCCTGGTGAGACAAGACCAGATACCATAACAGGATGGCGTTGGGTCCTTCCAGTGATGGGAATAAAATACAACTGGGGGGGAAATATTTATATTTCATTCCCACTATTTTCCTTTTTAATTTAACATTCCACAAGGTTGATTTTATATATATATATATATATAATCAAGTTCAATTCAAATTATTCGGTTCAGAGTATGTAAAATAAATGAGGCAACATCTGACACTAAATGCAAAAAAAGAAAGATGAAAAAGAAAAACTGGTGCAGCAACAGAAAGTCTAAACAAAATATTTTTATGTGTTTTTAAAATAAATCATTCTGCAAAACATGACTTCTAGCCATTCTACGCTGAAAAGGCTCTAATAGCCTTAATATATAATAACTTGCCACTGTTGGTCATGAAGTTCATACAGGTGCACATAGTGAGGTATTGTCACTCGATCAGACTTAAAGACAGAATAGTCTCTCAACATTTTGATCGTTTCTATGACATTGGCAAAGTTTGCAGTTGATTAAATCCTAGAGATACAGTGTATTGTAATGTCTGCAATAACGCTGATATCATATCATACTGATACTATGTACAGTCTCACAGTAATCGGACATGCAGATTTATGATGTGAACTGGTTGTTAAAATAAGGAAATGTGAAATGGACTTAAATCTGTCTCCATAACTCGATCCCAGCAGCCGGCTTTATGTCAATCCAGCGTAAACATCTTGGGCAGGTGTCAAATGAGCCAAAAATCCATCGTCAGTCCAAACGACGCTATGAGGATTTGTGCCAATGCGCCAAACTGCAGCGTGAAGTCTTGGACAGAAACAGAAGAAAGAAACATTCTCAACATTTTGTACAAGAACTTGCACAAAATGTTGACAATGATGTAAGTAAATCTTTTCTACAATTCTTTATTTTTATTTTGCCTACATACTCACAACCCACTGTAAAGTAAAGCAACTAAATCAGATCTTAATAAATTGTCCATTTGATAACATTTATTTTCAGTTTGATACTGTACACATGCAAAATAAATAATATGATATGATAATATGCTAATAATATTTTATAACAGGATTTAATTTCATTTGTGTCACATTACTAAGCATGTAAATGGCTAGATTATGTGTGTATATATATTTTGTTTTTCTAGGTAAAAAAATATATAAATATATATATATCAGGTGGACTCAAGTGTTCGTCACTGACAAGTGAAGTTTTTAATATTTTGTTTTTGTTGTTGGTTTGAATAGATCACATTGCCAAAAATTGCCAACGATGGAAATATTTGGCTCTCGCTTTGTGAAACAAAATGGCTTCTTCTCTCCCTCACAGTAAATACAGAAAAGAAACCTCAAAACAAAACAGTCGAGAGGATAACCATTGATCCCCATCTAAGCCACACTCAATCACACTTAAACGGGGCGGCTTCTCCTACCAGAGAAACGAGCACAAACCTTTAAGTCGACAGCTAATGCCCGGTTTAGTCCTCTCTCTCTCTCTCTCTCTCTTCCTCTCCCTCTCTTTCTTTGCCTCTTCTAAACTACCATGCTACAACTTAATACCAGACGAAGTCGTGCTGTGCGGCTGGGAGGTGCCATCAAGGCCTGACTCCACACACTCAGCCTTTGTCTTGTCTTTTCCTTTCCATTTTGTTGTGACCAGTCTAGAGGTCACTTCTTCCAATTTTCTTTTTTGCGGGTCACTGAACCCTGGGACAAAGTGCGTCTGCCCCACCTCCTGATCCCTGGTCACCAACACTAGGACCGCCGTGCCACACACAACGCTGGAAGATGACATTTCCTCACCCTCGACGTTCCCCCTCCCGTCCCTCATCTCCCTTAATCCAATCAGCAAGGCCAGAGTTTTTCTAATATACTGGTGGTCTCATACTCTGACTTTATCCCTGCAGCTGTGCCGGACCGCTCATTGGCAAGATTAGGGCCTCCGCCGCCCCTCTGATCATGTATTTCAATATGAATGGGACCAATAAGGGGGTGGATTACTGCTTAGTTACTTTGGATATCCCCGGCCCCCCTTTGATGCCCCTGGGTTTGAACAGCAATGGCAGAATCCTGCCTGGTCGGCATGGCGTGGCGGCAATGCCACCTGGCAGTCAAATGTTTGCTCATATGCGCTCATTAAACAACGGCACCCTGGCACTGGTGCGAGTGAGCGTGGGCCCAATGGCGAGCCTTGTCCGTGACCAGATGGCACCAGCACCAGTATGCCAGGTGGGGTTCGTTGTCGCCACTCGCAAGGCGCCTCATGGGCTAAGGATGGGAGGGTGGTTTGAGGGGGAAAAGAGGAGTGTGGACATAGCGCATTGCCAGCAAGCAAGAGGGCAAACAAACGCACATTGCAGTTACGAAGCCCCTCTCCACACACACACACACACACTCACACACACACACACTCTCTTGTTCTTTCTCGGGCTCCTTCTTTTCATAAATTGGAGGGCAGAATTACGTCCAAACAAACACATATCCGAAGGCCCAACCTCAGCATGGCTCCATCGGTCGTCGAGTCCTGCGTTGTCTTCTTTGCGGGCCCTCCTGCCGTCGAGTCTCAAGGCCCTTTGTGTGTGAAGTGCTCGAGGTGATTAATATTTGTTTTCCCTCCTCTGTGGGAGAGGAAGACCCAGCTGATCCACCGTGAGCCTCCATAATCCCCAGCAGGTCGACCCAGTCTCTCAGTTTCCTTTTGCTCTTCTTTTGGGCTTCCACCTCGGAGGGAGCCCACTCGGCACTGACACTCAAGTCGAACCACGGGATCACGCCGGACCTGAGATATTTTATGACCCTCTGACATTGGAACTGAACCGCATTGAGCCAAGTGTCTTGATGAGTGCCACTGACTCTTTATTCCCTGTGTCCCCTCCTCTGTGAAATGACAAAGGTACTATTGATATTTTGGACTGGAACGCTCAGACTTGATTTATATATTTTCGGCGCAGCCCATCTAAAAAGCTGCACACGCCTCTATGTGCGTAATACCAGATTCTTCCAGTGGCGTGGACGGTCAGGGAAGGATCTTCCTTACAGAAATCAGGAGGATATGTTGACTGAATTGGCCCGAAATGGCCAGGTTGAAGGGTTTTGGGGCTTTGTCGAGGCCAACGGAGGGAGTGTCTTGAAGGATTGAGTGGCTTGCAGGGTCTATTGAGGTCTTGATCCTGTTGACAGTTATGCTGCTCCCTTTGTGACCACATGGCTGTGATGGAAATGGCAGGTGCAGTATGGGTAGGCGATGGAAGGGGGAAAAAAAAAAAATAAAAAATGGGCGAGCGTTGTGTTTCAGTGGTTGTAAAAACACAGCTGTTTCGAGCTTTTTGAAATGACTGCACACTCGGTTTCCATTTCTTTCCAGCTCCTTGTTGCCTTGTTGGCGTCGCCAAACTCGCAAACACCATCTTATAGTCTTAGCTCCTCGGGATGGGGTGGGGTGGGGTGGGGGAGTACAGATCAGTCTTCACGCTCAACACTCTTGGATGCAAGCTGCCAGCAACTGGCTCCAAACCTGCTTCAGACTAACTGACAGTAACTGCTCCGCTATTTAACATGCACACATATTAACACCATGTTAACGTCAGTCAAAGCCGAGATTTAGAAAATGGAATTTGTATTTTAATAATTCAAGGACCTTACTGTATATATAAGTGTAATAGTGAACTGGTGCTGCTCATGTCAATCAATCAATCAATCAGTCAATCGAACTTTATCTATAAAGCTTGTTTAAATTGTGCTACAATTTGGTTCAACTTGATTTTCATCTTGAATTTATATAATATTGTTCACTTATTCACATATTTTCCATTAAATGCATGCAATATATAACAAAATATGATATATATTACATACACATATGACCATGACCAACAATACTAACAACAACAACAATAGTAATAATAATAATAATGCTAAATATTGTTTGTGTGTGTGTGTGTTTTATTTTTAATCACTACATCTGATTGGGTCCACTTAGTGGAGTTTGATCGTTGGGGGAACCAGGACTTTTAGTTCTTTGTGACGTTCTTAATGATCAGCGTCGGGTGTCACAACTCCTCCACAAATGTCTCCTCTACACTGTCAGCTCGTGCTCCACCACCTTTACTCCATCTCCTTTGTGTCAACACCTTCAGGCACTGGCATCGTGTCTGACAAGTAGAATGGATTTGACACGTTTTCCTGTACATAATAAGGATTTTAAAAGGGTTTGATGATGTTTTAATTTGTTGCAAAAACTGCTCATAAGTCACACAGGGAGGTCGTCACAAATATGTCTTTATTCCTTTGCGGTTAAATTCTACTAGCGCCAAATAATATATACTGCACTCTTATCCTGTGTGTCATTATCTCAAGAAAAATAAAGTGAATTAATCTTTGACCTTTCAAACATCAGGGTTGTGTGTACAGATTTCATCCTCGGCATGTAACTGCAACTCTTTCACCGTATTGAACAGGAATGATTTATGACCAAAGTCACACAGAAAAAACAAAACGGACTTTCACCAATGGGGTTAGAGTAATAGTTATGTTACTGTGCTGGGGATGGAAACAAAAGCTATGTGGATTCAGCAGGGTGACACATAAACGGATGGACATGACTCATGCCAGAGCGACTCCACCCGTCCGTACTGTCACTTTACAGAGAAGAGGCGCGCTGCAGATCGTTTGGGCGTTTAGTCTGATGAATGACACTGAATTTGGTGTGCTGTGCCTCAGTGCAGAGATAAGAGAGACTTCCTGGATTAAGAAGGTAGTTGAGGTACATCTCAAGAGAGCCTGTTTGTTTGGGTAAGACAGCTCCTTCATTACTGCAGAGCTGTGGGAGGCTGGGAAGCCGACCTGTCTGCTAGATAGCACGGGACTGCTGCCAGAACGTGCCTAACGAGACTGGAAATTAACCCCCCCCCCCCCCCCGACTTCAATATATTACCGGGACGTGTGCATCATCATTTAACGCATTAATAGTGAGAAGATTCAATAAATAGGGGCTTCTGATTCCTTGACGTCCCACCTTCCAGCCATTCTTTATGTTCAGATTTATTAGTTTCGCCGTGTGGGTGGCCGACGTGACCTGGCACATGATTGAAGGTTCGGCTTTGAACAAAACTCCAGCTGACCATCATGTTCTTATCTAAGCATACAGGATTACACTTGTCTAGTTGACACAAGAATAAAAGAAAATGAGACGAAAGCGTTGAGCGTCACTCGGGTGAGACGCTTGTATTATTTCAGTTTATTCAGACGCTGGTATTTTTTTCATACCTTCACCAAGCAACTTATCCTTTCCCACATCCATCATGCTTGTGCACATTCTCTGGCAAACTTTAGTCTTTAAAATGCCATAAATAACAAGGCAGATCACAGTCAACAGCCTGCATTATAATGTTAATAATCATAGGGTTAGTTGTGTTTGAAAACAGAAACGATACAAATTTATAAAATGAATTATATGAATTAATCTCTTTTCTTTTTTCATTCCACTGGATACGTTTGTTGTGGTTAAGAAGACTCATTTCCCCAGATGAGATTTCTTTAGTCCATCTTGAAAGACAAAATTTTTGGAATATTTAACTCTGTAACTCTTTAACACTCTTTAAACTGAGACGCAAATTTTAGTGATACTAACTGGAAGCAGGCAGTGTGGGATCGGCATCGTTTGGAATCGTTCTCATCAATCGTGTGTGTGTGTGTAAGAGTGTGTGTGTGTGTGTGTGTGAGAGAGAGAGAGAGAGAGAGCTAGAGAGAGAGGTATCCCTCGGCGGGTTTTTTATTTTAAAAAACATGGAACAGAAACCACAACCACTGATGATCATCTGCAGGTTTTTCTTTTTTTTGGTCAAGCATGACATAATGTTGGCCAAGACAACACAATCGACGCTCATTAAGAAATAGCAAACACACCAAAGTTCAACATAAATAAACACACATGAAGAATACACTCATAGTAATTCTACGTCACATGCATGAGCCACTGGTGTATGCGGAGCAATCTGGGCTGCTGGGGCCCCTTCTTGCCCCAGTGGCAGTGAAGGGGGAATTAGATGTAGTGTTGTCTGAGTCCCTGTTAATCCTCTGTTGATTAGTGGAATTCTCATCAGGGCTCCTTAAGAGAGAGTGAGGGGGAACAGGAGTGTGAGAGAGAAAAGAGGAGCGGGAGTCACATACACACACAAATAAAAAGAGAAAAATAGGAAGAAAGTTGGTGGGTGGTGGTGGTGGGGGCCCTTTCGAGTTCCCTCCCATCCGTCACCCCGAACAATGGACTGCCGGCCAATGGGACCCCGGCCCCTCAGATCACCTGGCTCACCAGGCTAATCCTGAATCTGCCTCGTAGATTAGCACGTTCCCACTCGCAGCCACTCCAGCCGAAGCCCTGGCAAATCCCGAGGTAAATGTTGGAGCTTCCGGCAAGTGGGTGAGCACAGCGTTGCGCATGTGGATTACGGACAACAGGATAACATTTACAAGCCCATTGCCAGTGGTGATAAGGCTGTGAGGATAAACAGTAATGGTCTCTTTAGCCTTGTTTTTTTTTCACCTCGGTGAACAGTAAAACCTCTTTCTTGTCTCTGACATTAATGCGGCCAGCAGTGAATAAGGTCACACAGCCAGTTTGAGATAAATCGATAATGGCGATAAATGGATAAATCATGAATATTGAATTAGAGGAGCGATCAGGGCATACTACGCTTTCCGTGAATTCATTGTGTTTACATGCCTTGCTGTATGTTTCACTACAAATCACTGCACATCTTTGAAAAGCATCTTGAAACCCACTTGTTTTCCTTGGCTTTCCACCGATTCACTTCTTCTTATTATGTGAGTTTAACACTCGATTCTGCTTGTTTTCAGATATCCTCTGTTCTTGGCTTTTCATTTTCTTGTCCTCACATCTTCTGGCGGGCGAATGTGGCTTTGAACAGGCCGTTTGATTCAAGTGTACTCGCTCGACGTTTGTTTTATAGGTGTCATATCAGCCAGAGTCAGTCATTTTCAAGTCGCACTGCTGAGAACATCCCGGCACCTGATGGACTGCTTGTCTCTCTACTGTAGATGGCACTGTTAACCTTGACTTGCACTTGATTGGGACTGGAGTGTCGAGAAGAAGGAGAGAATCAGTCGGCGTCTGCTTCTTATTACAGCCCTGAGCCCCGGGGAGGAATTAATTAAAGTAGGGAATAATAATAGAAATAATAATAATAATAACACAGACTATCTTTGTCATCAAAGTTATGCTAACAAAAGTAACGGCCTTCTTAGAGAAGCTGGCGGCTAGGGGGGTGGGGGATCAGTTTTTATCTTTGGAAAAGGTACAGGGCTGTTTTCTTTTTTTCGCCGGATAAGTGGTGGGTGGAGGGAGTTCAGGGCAGGGGAGGCTTGGGGGTGAGGGACGGAGTGAGAGGCAAGTGTGTTATTGTAACAGAGCTTATGAGGGAGTCAAGAGGAGGGCAGTGTGCTGATCGCACGCTAGGCTGCATGATTCACAGAAGAGGCCTGAACACGACCCCTCAGCCCTCCCCACCCCCCAAAGCCCTGCTTCTGAAATCCTCACCATCAGCTTGCGTGATGGACCTAACGCCCAAGTGACGGTGAATCAGCTCACGCCACCTCTCATGCAGGCGACTGCACCCATCTGGGGTCAATTGGCACCCAAACCAGCCGTCACAACAGACAAGAAACGACTTTTTTTTTTCCCTGACTGAGACAAAATATCAACTGTGACCAAAAACAGATCACATGTCACATGATCATGGCGTCATTGGACATTTACAGTAGACACAGTTTCACCTCAGAGCTGCATGATAATATATTGTCACTTCCTGAAAAGCAGATTTTGGAAATAACAAAACCAAACATCAAAACCAATACAAGATTGTATCTAACACACACTGTCTGCAGGTACATGGGATATTTTTTCTGATTATTAGTACGAGAAATGTGCTGTTATTTTATCTGCAGACTAAGTGAGACAAAGGGACCCAGCCCTGTCTCGTGACCGACACTCGAACCTCTGTTCATCGTTGGCTGTAAAAGAAGGAGACCTGACCTCATGCGCCGGTGGGATATTCTTCAAAACGCTGCGCCCTCAGTGTCGGGGTCGGGAGAGGGATTCAAGCCTGTCGAGCATGCCGTTGCGTCGCTTCCTGTACACGTTCAGTCAATAGCTGGTCACCAAACGCTAATGAAAGGCAGGTGTCGGGAAGAGAACGGAGAGGTGAAGGAAACTAGTTATTAATAAAACCTCTCCATTGACTATAGAGGATCTGTGGAGTGAGATGATGTTGATTTCTGTCTGCTCATCAATAATGATTTCAATCAAACGTTAATGCAAGCTGGCAAATTTGCCTGCAACACGAATCCCAGGTAATTGTGGAAGATAAATCTTCTTTGTCCTCTTCACTTCTCCACAATCCAATTAGGATTGGGTGCCGAGAAAATCTGATGACTGTATACTCTGGAACAAGATGAAGTTAGCTTAGCTGCTCATTAGCCATTTCCTTGAGCCCTCTTGTAATATTGTCTTACCAAAGTTGGCTTTGGTCTGAATCACTAATCAAGTGCACACATCCGGTGTTTGATGAAATTTTTTACCTATTCCCAAAGCATTTCCTCTCCCTGCAAAAATTCATTAGTTTCAGCTCGAAAAGGAAAACGGAGGAGTCACGCACATATTGAATTTAGTTACTTTGTCTCTTTTCGCCCCCTCCTCCTCCTGCTCCTTCCTTCAATCTGATAACATTCCACTGTTCTTTTTTTTCTCCAAAAGTTTCTTGTCCTCTTTGTGGTCCTCTCTCTCTCTCCAATAGCATGTCTCTTTGTCTCTTTCAAAGGAAACATAACTTAAAAAAAAAAGAAGAAGAAAAAAAAAAAAGAAGGTCTGGCTGGCGAGATGTTGTTATGACTAAATGAATGTGGGAATAAGGTGGGAGGGACATACACAGACAAAAACAGGTTCAATTAGTTACTGATGTTTGTTGATTGAAATGATGCTTATCAGTGTGCTACAATGAAATATTCACACTCTAACTGTGTGACCAGCCTCAGTGATACATTATCCAAGCATATAGCATACATACAATGTCCAATGGAAAGGGAAGAAACTATAATTTTAAAACAAAATCTCTAAAAACAAGCATATTATCAAATAAAACAACAGGCTGAAGAAAGTGGAAAGAACATCTTTAAAACACAATACAAGCTATTTTTCCAAAATTTTGAAATTTTTGTGTCAAACTGACACCTGAAAGACAATTTTCTTCCTATATGCATTGACCCCGTTGGATTGATCGCATAGATTCTCCTCAAACCACGCAGCGTATGAGACCCGTGCAGACATTTCTTGCAGCGGCGTCACCAGAGAACAGCCTGATATGTACAGAGCAATTAGATTTCATCGCCCTGTGCAGATATCACTGTCACGTGCTCAGTGGGGTCACAGCCCAGGGGATCTAGGTTCTGACAATTAAATATCACCAGTAATGCAGTTTATTTAAAGAGACATACGACTCTTTGCTGCTGCTGTTTACCCTCCTGCCACTGGAGCACCACATACGATACAGAGGGGAAATCAAAGAGAAAAGAGCAAACAGCTTAAAAAAGGTGAATTTATTTGCGATGACGGCTGCGATGGTGAGCAGGGGACACGTTCAAATGTGCCTCATGTTTTATGTTCGACCTGGAAACTGCTGGCTCCTGAGGATTGGACTTTACAAAATACAGTAAATCTCCATGCACATTTGTCTATTCAGTGATAAGGAGGGATTAAAGTCCACACAGATATTAACAACATGACAACAATTAAAATAAATGAAAACACATAGTCTCTCCACTTCCACAATCTTTAAATAAATATTCTATATGCATTTCATATGTAGATATAGTACATATTTCAAATATATGACAACTACATGCATGCGTGCATTCCAGATAAGTACTACTGACACTGATGACTGATGGAATAACAGTTCACATAAGTCATATGACTGACACCTACAACCTATTTCATGTCACTGTTATATAACTGTTTAATTGTTAACAGTTTATATTTTGCTCAGTCGTAAGTGCAGTATTTAGTTCGAGTCAATTCAAAATATTTCATGTGATATAATCACTGGCTGAAAAAAAAAAAAAACAAAAAAAACAGGACGTGCGTGCCCGTGATTATTTTTGGTTTATTTTTCTGCTTTTTACCTTTTTCAGACATCCAATAAGTGGTTGAAAGACCCCGTTCAACTTTGCATCAGCTGTTATTAATGCTGACGGTCATCCAAAGCTCCATGAATGTGAATTTGTGAATGTTCCCAGAGGTCTGTCACGCTGCTGCGTACCCACCCATCTGGAATATTCAGCTCAGATAGTCGATTTGCTCTCTCTAATTGTGCCGTCTGTGAACAAGTAGCCCCGTTGTCTCCCTCCCGTCACATTTAATAAAACACTGTCTGATGTGGGCAAACAGTAGCTCTGTTCTTTGATGGGCACCGGCTGTGTTTGTTGCTGACTTGTGAGTGGTGATTAAAAAAAAAAAAAAAAGGGGTTGTTCTGGGGTGTGCAATGAGAAATACAACAGCATCATGAGTGGATGAATTAAACGCATTCTTCTCAGAATCAGGCTTCGGTCCAGCACCTACTTGTCGGGCTTGAAGTGACATTTAGCATGTAGCATTTGACACGGTTAAATAAAGTGCTACTGCACAGAGGCCACACTTAACATTGCTTTGTTTAGTCTCATCAATGATCTTGTAATGAAACACATTCTCTTTCAATTTGGTTTACAGATTGGAGCACATGCCTCATGCTTTTATTTTATGTTATGTCTCTGTTTTATTCTTTTTGCTGTAAAACAACTTTACAAGAGTTATCCCATCTTCCGTTATCTTGACCTTTTGTAGATGCCCCCTCCCCACCTTCCCCACTCAGCATCAATCAGGTGCGTGAGAGGCGTTGAGGTAATTTGTCAACCTTTATCCTGCGACCTCTGCTGACCTCAGGATCACCCGCAGTTCAACACTGGACGGAATTTATTCAGAGAAATAGAAAAAAAAATAAAAGTGTTTATTCAGTCTCATGGCTTGATGTATAGCATGCATGCACACACACACACACACACACACACACACACACACACACACACACACACACACACACACACACACACACACAC
>JBBMJM010000015.1:3173613-3185250 GCA_037832705.1 Centriscus cristatus | reverse complement strand
CACACACACACACACACACACACACACACACACACACACACACACACACACACACACACACACACACACATATCCACACGAATGAGGATTACATGTCATTAGATTACATCTCACAAGCAAATATAAACATTATATACAATGATCAGCTCTCTCAAACAGAGACCAGTTTGACATTCAGAATCAATTTTGCAACGATGTAAAAAATGTGCTCTTATTATCTGTTTTTTTTTTTTTCAATTACAAACCAAAGATAATTCATTCATTCCTCTGCCGGATTATTATTCAAGGCACAACGCTGGCTCCTTGCTAGCTCTGAGAGCAAACGCTCTATGGCGATGCATATTCATATGTTTAACATACAGACATGCATTCCTAATGACGCAGGGGAGGGTGGAATGCAATAAAGCTCATTAATGCGCTTTACCATGCCAGTCAGCCCTCTGCGAGCAGTCTTTCAGTTCATGTCTCTAGAAAAGAACGACTTCAGTGGGAGACAGAGAGAAAAAGAGCTTTTCAAGAGTGTCCATCTTTAATGCTTTGATTTGATTGAATGAAATGTTTGATTGCTAGTAGATGAACTAAATCCTGTTTATTAGAAAAAAAAAAGAAAATCAAACACAGTGTAAGAACAGGACAGGATGTGACAGGATGGAATATGCAGCAGGAAAAAAAAAAATCCTAATAAAAAATAACAGAGTCCCACCAGCACAACTATGCAAAGCTCATGGAAACACACATCTGCGAGCCGCCTGTGGGCGGAGGGCGACTGAGCCAGGTGATGGAGCTTTTCATCTCTCCTTGGCCAACTCTTATGAATTCATACGCTGCTGAAAAAACCCCCAAAACAATCAGCGGCCTTAGATGTGCTGTCAAAATATTACTTCTCAAAGCAGTCTTTGAGGAGGAAGCCCAGCACGTGCACGCTGCCTCTTTTACCACGGACAGGGTTCGATGGCTGGTCAGAGTTTTAACAGGAATGCTTCATGCTGAACATGCATGTATTTAAAGCATTTATGCTGACTTATTTTTGTTTCCTCACACATGATCATCAACACCATTTTCTAAAATGCCTGCCCACCTTGTTTCAGACTGTTAGAATAGTTCATATTCAATTTTATTATGCTGCAAAAGTGAAGTTGCAGTGAAAGTGAAGCAGCTTTGCTGAAATAATCAAGTGTGTTTAATTGTCTTTCTGGCTTCATTAGATATTTATCCAAATATTGTCAGTGGTATATGAATACCGCCACCACACACTTCTCCACCAGAAAGGCCACGGTTTGCCCGTCCCTCCCTGTATGACCTCTTTAGCTCTGTCACTTTTGGTTTTCAGGTCTAACATGAACCAGCTCCTGATGTTTGGGGTCAGACAAGCAGATGTCTCATTCCAGCCGCGGTGGGCAGAAGCCAGTAATGGCCGTGCACTTTTGTTTATAAATTATTAATGATTTTTCTCCTCCCTGTCAATTTGGACAGGCGGTGAAACGAGCCGATGCTTCTTCTGTTTGCGTGGCAGCGCTCTCTTCAAACAGCTTGCAATTTATTCCTCTGCAGTTTGTCCGTCAAGGCTAACTCTGACAACATAATCCCAAACTAATCCGCCATGTTCAGTTTTCCTTGTTGGCTCTCATGCAAAGTGCTCTGCCAAATCCTGCTACCTGTCAGGCTGGCCTTGCGATGGGGAGCCCAGACGAGCTGCCAGCTCTGTTGTAGTGGCTCCCGTGGGGTTGAGAGTGAGAGGGAGGAGGCGGCACGGTGCCTGGGTAGCTTTAACCCCTGCCTCCCTCCCTGTAATCCACTGTAAACAGCCAGAGCCTTAGAAGGGCTAACTGCACTAATCAAGCCCCGAGCTCGCCCAGTGACTATCATACACAGTACCCTAAGAACTAGAGATTTGAGTGGCCACTGTGGTGTGTGTGTGTGTGCAGGGTATGAGGGTGTGCGCGTGTTTGTGTGGAGCAGAGGGGGCCCATTGACAGCTCATAATCCCCAAGGAGAAAAAAAGAAGGTGCCAACATGAGCAGAGGGGGTCGGCCATCCAGATCCGACAGAAGAGTTTTCCATGACTGAAGATAGGAGGAATTACACCATAGCATCGAGTCGATATGTCATCATCACATTTCAGCTGAACATCTCACGGGCAAACAACTATTTCTGCAGTAAGATCAAATCCAATGTAAAGATAGATACTCACATGTGTGCCAGAAGTTCCGGGGGGGTTAATGTCTCTGAAGGAAAAGGTGACACACTCACAGCCTGTGGAGAGATTTACGCTTCGGTCACACCCTTAGATAGTTCCTCTGACAGTTGATATCAAACCACCTAGAAGAGGAAGAAAAAATAAAAAAGACAAAGAGGCGAGCTGGCCCAACCTGTCAACAGTAACGAAAGCTTCAGGACAAGCCATGAAGTACACACACACACACACACACACACACACACACACGCACATACTTCTCTGCTTCCCTTTAATGACGAGACCCAGTCAGCTGACTGAAACTCCACTTGGTTCAATTGTGACAAAGATGCTTAGACATGACATTTGTTGAACCGAACTCACCGAACAAATCTCCGTCTGTAGCATGTTAATACTTGGTATTATCTTAATAGAACAGGAAGTTATTAGCGGTTGGATCACTATCAAATGAGGTAATATACACATATAGATACTCTGGAGGCTGTGGGAAAGCTCTCGACATATATGTTTGTCACTTTTGCAGATAAAAGCGTCTTTTCGCTTCGGTGAGTGTTGAGATGGCCGTGAGGGAGCTGGCGGAACAGTTGGGAGAATGGGAGCATGACACATGACTGATAAGAGCCCTCCAGCGGGTTAACACCAGAGCTTGTAACTAGGATTGCCCTCTTAGGAAAGCCTGGCGTCTGTGTGATAGCAGAGGCCCTGATGGTGAAGTTACATGACTGAGAAAGACATTTGTCGACGCACCAGAAGATGCGGGTCAATCTCCGCATCAAGGGCAAGAAAAGGTCGGACGATGGCAATTCTGAAACAGAATGCGATGATTGGGTTTGGGTTTTGTCTGATTGCATTGTCGGGGAAAACGTTAGCAAAAAATGTTAGCAGCGGTAAATTCATTTCTACTGGTTATTGAGGCAGTGTTGTTCTAGATCTCATAAGCGCCCCCCCACCCCCAACACACACCACAAAACAAATGCCACGAGACCAGACAGGACATGAATAAAGCAATAAAAAGTGAGTGATGGCCATTGACGTTTCGCGCTGAAGAAATCCCTTGTCAGGAGACTTTGCTTGGCTTTACATAAACGGGGTAATAAATAGATCGATCACACACAGACGAGTGAGATTCATGTCACTTTAAGTGCTGGGGCATTCAATGTACGGCCGGCGACGTCGCATTACACTGAGGACGCTTCCCTGGGGAAGTGTGTGTGTGTGTGTGTGAGTGTGCGAAGACAGCAGTTTGCATGTGACGAGCAGAAACGCAGCTGCAAAACACACACATCTCAAGTGTTGGGGATTGTTCTCTGAGATATCAAAGACATGGCTGATTCCATTGTGCCGGCTTATTTTCTGCACAACATCATTGGATTATGTTTCCTCTATGCTGATTTAGATGCTAATTGAGAGTCTGTGGTTAATCAGTGAAATCTTTAGCAGTAACGTTTGTGACGAGGGGTTGAAGGGTCCCGGGGTCCTGCAACTAGTTTGAACCCAGAACCACCTGCGTAGCCAGCAAATGACTTCAGAACGACAAGTAACTGTGATAAAGTGCGATAATAAGCGAATGATTATCGGCAAAGCTCAGGCTTTGCGCTACACAAACTCAATAGCTGTGTCAAGATCAAGTAAATCACAAAAAATTTTAAAAAAATCACACAGCTGTAATTTTTCTGACAACAGTGAAAGATAATTTGACAGTCTTGAGAGACTTTATCCTACAGCAAGCCAACACAGCTGCTCCCAGCACACAAAAAAAAACACTGTGAAGTCAGTTAGCGATTGGAGTATCGCTATCAGCATAGAATTCCTGTCAAGCCTACAGGGACGTCTGTGTCTTCTAGCACAGGGACGACTAGATATCCAGTCATAGCTATGGGTCCCTTCTCTGTATTTGCCCACATATTTTACATCACAGCTCTGAATATAATTTATGAACACTTAGATAATACATCTAATTCCGATGAGCCAGTGAGCTTTTATTTTCTTGTAACGTGAGCCTGTTAGCTCTTTGGACTTGTCTTGCATTAAATGGAAAGCATTAGACTCCCTTCAATCACTGACTAAGCAACTTTGTTAAAGCTCATATTCGTGGACAGAGCCGATATGACAACGCTTTTCCAGTAGGAGACCTCGTGCACATCTTCCTCGCTTCCTTCACTATGTAACAGAAATCTAAATATGATTTTACAAGTGGAGCCCTGTGACCTTTATGGTCCTACTGGACCTCCAGTGTGAGAGCTGGGGATTTCCCACATGTTCCCAGTGCGGTGAGCCGTGTGCTGCTTTGGATGGCTGTTTGATTTACAGCAAGGTGAGGAAAGGCCGGTGCTGCTGGTGGGATTCAGCCATAAGCCGTCGCTGGAAGAGGACGGACGGGTGTAAGATAGTTTACAGTTCTGGGAACGAGGGCATGAAAGGTTGTGCACATAGGTGACATTTCCTGACCGCTCTCATTTAGCTCTGGCCTGCTGGTCTCTTCTGAATGGAACTTGTGGTCGACGTATCCAAGTGGGCATTAGCGGGTCAACGGCCCCTCCTGCCTCATAAATCAAAATCTCCAATGACATAAGAAGTGCTGCATTGGAGATCTTTATCAACATAGACATGGAGACGATTAACTCAGACACGGCTAAGGACATTTAATTTTGGATGTAGTTTGATATGACCCCTATCACGCTTCAGTGTTTGTGTCAATGTTTTTTAATCATCTCCATCAAAACAGAAAGGTCTGGGGAGATCACAGCAGAGTTCGAAAGAAACTGGACAACTGCAGGTTTTTGGATGAAAAATGAAAGTCTCTCACACACACATTCAATGGAGGACTTTCACAGCCTCTTTTAGAACCCCCGGTGACTTCTCCCAAACAGGTGCTGTAAAACAGCACATTCATAAGATAATCCTCCCCCACCCAAAGCCCGTTGGTCAAGCCGAGGCATTCTGGGTCTCCAGTGCTCTCACAAATGAAATACCACGTACACCAGCAATTTCAAACCTGCAACGGAGCAAAGTTATATTTAGGTAAGAACACGAAGGACCTTGATCCCTTAACAAAATACAAGCTTTGACAACTAATCTCCTCAACAGAAGTCAATATTGTTGAAGTCTGATGATGTGCAGCGCAGAGGGGGTTGGAGGGGCGGTGAGAGGGGGTGTTCGGTTTGTGAGGCAAGCAACTGTCAGCTGTATTTTTCAAAGACCAATATCAGAAGGATCATCCCTCTGTTGTGATGTGACTTTGACAGAGTGCCGATAGTCCTGGGCCTACTGCTTGTCTAGTTGCTATGATGGAAATGATTCTATTTGAGTATTTTCACCCCCCCACTCCCCTGCCCCCCCGTTAAAGCCACACTCCGACTGCGGCTCTTTCAAGTCTGTTATTTTAGTCTCTGTGATTCAAAGACGAACCACACTAACCTGTTATCAACTGACGATAGCGTCCATTCTTCAAGGTAAACTGCCACGGTTGTGTGCTCATTTAACACCGCTGTGGCCTTGAGACCCGACCCGACTCCAGTGTGATGTCCCGACTGTGTGAGTATTGCCAGGGGCTCCCAGACACGCATCTCCTCAATTCTCATCCTGACATTCCACTCAAGTACGGTCGACTCGCTTCACACTTCATCTTCCCCTTTCCATGCACGGCTCTATGCTTCCATGCTGAATGTATTCATGTGCGTATACTCCTACCGTGAAGAGGAGTAGGGAAGCAGAGAGCTTCTAGCACTCACTCCCTTGGCTCTGCAGCTCTTCAAGAGCTGACCTCCGCCACACTTTGGCCAGATTCCGCTTTACTTTAAACAAGACTCCCATTACAGTACAGTAACAGGTTTCACTAGTCACAGAATGTTTGGAACATGCCTCTATGTGTATGTCTGAAGAAGAGGGGAGCAAGTGTATGGCTGTCCGTGCCCTTGTGTATACATCACTTGACCTAGACTTACTGTTGACCGTGGATTTATGCCTCGTGCGATGCCTCTGATGACAATGTATCTACCCCTGCTGTTATGGATGGTACACAGAGTGCGCTGACATCTGGCAAATATGCTCTGTGAATGGATCTCAAGTGGGGCGGCGCTATAGGCAGGAGAGATGGGTGACAGGAAAGGGGGAGAGATGAATGGTGCTCAGACCAGGGTGGAGCCATCAAGCAAAATGTCTCCCCCACAGCTTTTGGGAAACTCAAAATATCACTTGAATTAGACCAGCCGTCGGCACTCCAGTTGGTGGGCTGGACAGGCAGACTGGTGCCTACTGTGCACTAAGCACAGGGGTAATTTTGTAAAAATAAGACGGGGAAACTCAATGCTATGTGTTATTACATGTGAGAGTGGTGAATGTCTTCACATGTGGCGAGGACCAAAAGATGCCGGCAAGAACCCGGGCTGGAACCTGATACATTAATGGCTCAGCCCACAGCTGTGCACTGGAAATAAACCTCTTGTATCATCTTTGTCACTTTGATAACATGTAGAATAATAGCATTAGTGCTGTTTGACGTTGATCAAGAGAAAGGACAGCACTTTTTGCAAGGGATCAAATTGAAACCACATGCTGCGAGAACTTGATACATTGTACAGATTCCAACTGGTCCGAGCAGACAAACCCAAGACTCTCTACGCTAGACTATCGCCGAGCGTAGCCTCTTCCAGACAAACTGGAGCTATCAGTGGGGGGAGAGCGCTGAGAACTTTTCCAAAAACCACTGTGATGAAGTGTCCTATCGCTACGCTGTCTCCTGAAATCAAGGGCCCCTACTCCACTTATAGACAGCCATGAAACATGGTATTTTATCTGGATGGTGACAGTGAGTTTGTGTGTGCTGGTGATGCTGGATGTGTATTTGACATGATTGCATGTCCTTAAGATGACATAGTGTGAAATGGGTTGATACAAACTGATCCATCAAGCGTGCGAATCAAAATGGAGGTTGATATGACTGGACGAGGGGTGATGCTGGATTAGATTGCTCTCGCTTTTTACACCAGAAAATGTCTGTCTGATCTCATGTAGGTGACACCAGCGCTTGTGAATACGATTTTTTTTTTTTTGGGGTGGGGGCATTTATCATCTAAGATATTCTTTGATTCATATTTTAGCCACATTCTCCTAAAAGTGCGCTACCACAAAAATCTAAATCCCAATAAACCAAAAAGTTACATTCTGGTAACATTTTCATTTGTTTTTTAAATTGCTTTAGCACTATTTTATTTACTTACTTATTTTATTACTTTTTATTGGTCTCTATAAATGTTTAAGGTTTCAACATCCCTCTAAATTTGACTGATTTTCACTTTTCTCTTGTAAAGCACATTAGATTTCTTGCTCAAACGTGCCACACAAATAAACTTGTGGAATAATGACACGCAGCAGCTTCCGTACGTCGTCAAGGGGAAACAAACATCTCCCCTGCTGTAAATACAGCCTATGAAAACGTACAAAAGAGAAGTGTTTGTGAAGGCACGTTGCACATAAATGCGTGTATTGCAGATACTTTTTAAAATGATTGACGGATGACGTCACCTACAGACTCCAGTCCAGCTGCTTTCACAGTTGACACAGAGCAACTGGTCCGACAGTGTGTAAAACACACTCATCATTCTGTCACAATGTATTGCTCGCAAAGTAGGCACGGTTCCCACTACCGGACGCGCACAAACACTCATACGTCCTAGCACAAACTCACACACACCATAATCCTCCCAACCACCCAGCCGCCTCTGCTCCCCTTCCCCCTAGATGCTGGCGACATCGCTTGTGAAGCACGAACGCTCGTAAATTCCCTGCCTTGATTTTGTTAACCTTTACTATGACCCGGCACTTCTCCGCTTGGCGTTCTAGCACCCACTCACTCACAGATGAGGCCCTGCTTACCTCAGCGGAGACGAGTCACAGCACTTCTGCAGCTCATCGCTCAGGCTTCTGGCTCAGTGGGACGCGACGGCCCCACAGTGCCAGCACACCTTAAAATGATGGGCCGTTTTTGGACCAAATGAAGGACGTTTGCATCAGGCAATTACGTCTGTCTTCATTTCCCCTGAAAAACACTTTCGAGGGAAATCTTCAGAATCTTCTCTTCAGAAAACCATTAGTTCAGGACAGAATCTGTGTAAATCACAAGAAGAGCCAGGGTGTGAAGGTACCAGCCAACATTATTATTATTTCACTGTGTGCAGGCTGAATAATTGTCAAGTTCTGTGAAGACACAAACATTTGTAAATATGTTACCTTTGCTACATGTTAACCTACTGATCTTATTAGATAGAGATTCTTTAAAACAGCATGTCAATGTGAGCATATAAAGCATAGATGTGTACCAACATTCTTCAACACTAATTTATCTTGGAAATGGTCATTAGACTGCAGGAGAATGTGTGTGTCTGTGTGTCTAATATACACACCAGCCCCGTGTGTTTAGATGTTCTGTCTCCTGAGGTCAGCTGGGCGGCAATTTGTTTAAAGCGATGCTGATTGGTATGTTGTCTGGTGTCGTTTGTTGTCTGAGCCCGGAGGTCAGCGTGACGTGGAACGTCCAGTGTGTTGGTACGGGCATTTACAAAGAGTCTGGATGATGACATTACCAGCAGAGGGACGTTAAATTGAAAACGTCCTTAAAATGTTTAAAGCACTCATGAAGTGTGACTGTATAACCTGCGCTCAACCACTTTAAAACTAGTTTTAACACAAAGGATAATATGTCCTTGTCAGGTTGGTGACATTTGTTTGGTTTGTGCACAGAATGTTTCATCTGAACACGGTTTCATGCACCCGACCTCTTTCTTAAACTATTTTTCAACTAAATGTTAATTTCGTTTTCATTCTTCTCCAGATATATTATTATTATTTTCAATATGTTTCTCTGTCAGATGTGGCAAAAATGCAGATGAAAGGGCCTTTAGGTCACTTTAGTGACATGTGACATGTATAAAACCAAGTCTGATCTGCCTTTTAACTGTGTTGGTGTCATACACACACACATCTATACACTGTTTTCCACTTTGGCTGAACTTTATTCCATGTTATTTTCTAGTACTATTATCTTAGCTCTTAACTCAGTGGCAGCTCAGTTAAAACATGCGCAGTCGGCATCCGGAAGGAATAATCCCTTTGTTCAGCCACAGTGAAATCCCACTTTGTGTCTTGGACATTTCAGTTCAGTGCGGCTGCCGCAGACACTTGCGCCTTGTCAGAAATGTGTTTGTTGAAGAGAAATAGATTCTTGAACAAAACACACATGCCACGTTGAATTCCGTTGACGATGACTCTAAGGAGGAGACCAGATTGAGTCTATATATAAATCTGCTCTTCGTGAGCTGGAGGATTTACTGTTGGTTTGTCAAGCTCTCACCACCATGGCGACGGGGTCATGATTACCCAACAGCGTCACCGCGCCAGTCCTGACAACGCAAAGCTGCTGGCCAGCTCTGGACCGGTGAGCTTCCTTTACCTCCCGTTGGCCTGTTTTTATGAGGTTCACATGGAGATGTTGCCCGCCCCCGCCCTCTCTGAGGGGTCAGAGCCCCGACTGTTTTGGCCCCTGTGCCTGTTTTCTGCAGCGTTAATCCACCAGTGCTTGCCTCCTGCAGGGCAACAAGTCTGTGACTTAGTGACTCGGCTGTTTGTAGCCGGGGTGTGAGTCATACCTCACATAATTGGCTCGTCCTACCCTCAATGACTCACTGCTTTGAGAACTTTGATTGGCCAGGATTTCCATGTAGAGGAGGAGACAAAGCGGGGGATTACGAAATGGAATGATGAGTCACAAAAGGCAGGTAGCCTGGGTACGACAATCTACTTCTTTTTTCTAGTTATTTTTCATCTTCATGTATATATTCTGGGGCCTCTCCAGTTGCCATGGAAGGTTCATATGTATCTCTTATGATGGGCGCACTGCAGGGGCTAACATGTCCGAAATATCCCATACATTCCTCATATGTGACCCTGATCCCAGTTGACTCCCACAGTACCGTTACACCCCACTGAACCCTGCGTTGACGTGCTGGCTGCAGCTCTGAGGCTCCAATTCTGGTTGTGTCACTTTATTTAAGATTTCAAGGACATTTTTCGTGAACTTCTCAAATAGTCCGAATGAGTTTTTAAGCTTCCGAAGGAAAGGACATATTGCTGTTATCAGTGTGTTATAAAAATCTATCATAATATTAGTATAAAGGGAGGTGAAGGGATAGAAAGGCGAAACATGTTTTAAATCACCCCACCGTGACAGTCGGAGTCACCTGGTATCTGCACCGACGCTTTAAATCTGCCAAGCAGAGTGAAGCGTAGCATGAAAAATATCCCCTAGGACCAATCTGCGTCTTCCTACACTGACATTTACTTTTCTTTCAGAGGCTCTAGAGCTCCTTTACAACTGATAAGATGGCTGCATTCCTGGTGAGCCCACAGTCGGCCCCCACAGCTGACCCCCGCCTGACAATGTCCAGTCCCGAAGGGCTCCTGTGCCCGAGCTCAACACAACTGGGATCCACTCATCAGACTCCCCATCTCCCACCACCCAACACTCACCCCAAGTGAAGAGTGCAGAGATAGGGAGCCGAAGGCAGGGTGACTCTATTCCATCTCTGATAACCGCATTTCTGGAGGTTGCTTTGAGAAATGCTGCGTGCGGATTAGTTTCTCCGTGCATATGTAAACAGCTGCGGTATCTCTGAAATGAACCTGTGTGTTTATTGAGGTGCTGCAGCTTCATAATCTGTCAAAACACGGTTCAAACATCAACATGAAGTCGCCAACACGTAAATACAAAGGTTCGTCAAAAACTTCCCCCTGTTTCTTTTTGCGACGACAGCCAGCGATCCGTAGGTTATTCATTTAATTGCACAGCATACATTTCAGGTTTGTTTAGTTTCTGTGTATTCAGTGCCCGGACGAGCCCAGACGTACATCACATCACAGACTGAATCTGAGCTTGCTGATGACAGCTTTACAAACGGCTTGTTGAGACAAAGCACAACTCACGCCAGCTTTGTTTGCCAAAAAACCCAACCTAAAGTAAACATAAATATAAAAGTCCAGCCCAGAGTTGGTGCCTCCCGTTGGTTTGAAAGTCTACTATATCCTTTGTAGCGGCTCTGTCTGATAGTTTTGGATTATCGTGCCCCTTTTATTTGTTTTGAACGTTCTGTGCCTGTGAATTAGTCAGTTTGAAAACTGCCAGTTGAATACAGACTACTAGTTCAATTCATGGGGTGAAAAAGTTTCACCATCATTTACTCATGCATGTTTTCAGCATTTAATACATGAAATAGAAGAAAAGAAACAAAACATGGCAGTCTTGTCTTACTGTCTCATAATGAATTCTGGGGCTTTCCATTGGGTGTATATAATAATATAAGATATAATACTTTTAATATAGGCCTATAATAATAAATATCAACATATTCTTATTATTCGTATTATTATTATTATTATTATTATTATTATTA
>JBBMJM010000015.1:3140691-3151165 GCA_037832705.1 Centriscus cristatus | reverse complement strand
TTTGTTACCCGTTGCTTTGTTTGTGTGTGTGGGGGGTGGTGGTGGTGGTGGTGGGGGGTGTATACTTGTGTCTTTGTTAATTTAGACATGACTAAAAGTTCAGAGTGATATTTCACAGATGTTTTACAGACATATGCCTGTGGAGATCAAATTGACTTGATTGTAGTATAGTTTGGTATTTTCTGTTTGTATAAGGTCTTTGGTTTGGTTTAGGAAATGATGAAGTAGTTTGTGTGTCTCTTCCATTTTATTGTATATAGGTAGGGGGAAAAAAACATGTGCTTTTTAACCTAAAATATACAACAAGTGTTTGTACAGTTGAACTAAAAGGACCTATAATTACACAAATTTGAATTCTAATTGTAATTCCCCGCCATGAAACCACTCAGGGATATGACAGGGACATGTGACATCTGTTGATTACAGATCAATGCAATCCAACCTGACACCATTAAGAAGGTAATGATGGGATGTTACTCTCCCCTCTTTTATTGAATATAAATTGGTTTATTAACATGTAAGCGAAATGAGAATTCATCAATTTGCCTAACTGTGATCTGAATGTCATCCTCGGCTGATTTCCAATAATCAATAGATCGCAAAGTATTAGTCCAGTTTGTCTACAACAACTACAGCAGCAGCAACAACAACAACAACAACAAAAACATGCATGAGGTAGCAACACGAAAGGATTTTTGATGTGACACGTTAAAGCACAGTCATTTAGATAATGTTGCTCTTTTGGGCAACTGGGTGTTGAGTTACTTCTCTGCCAATCAATAGGCTGGTAAAAAAAAAAAGTCGATAAACGTATGCGTGAATTGATTTCAACTGCCTATTATCATATAAAACAGCCTGGTAAATATGCAAGTAATTACTGGTGACTCTCCAGCATCCAATAGCATGTGAAAGTGATGCTCATGACACCAAATCCAATACGTTATTATTTCTGTATCGATAGAAGACGTGGGAAATTACACTAAGAGTTAAACACACAATAATTACATGAGGCTGGTTTAGAACGTATTAATACAATCACAGAAGTGGACAAACTTCAAATCGAGACTATATAAGTGCTCGAGGACTTCAAGTGTCACTATCCTCCATCCATAAGCATCCTTGCCATCTAGCTCGGCGTCGACATGGTGCCAACCGTGCAACATGCCATCCTGTCATCCTTTCCAAGCCCGATTCACCGAGCCACGCAGATCTTCCTGTCTAATCCCCCACCCTTTGCACGCGCTCCGATCCCGATGGACTTTGGTAATATGATCTGGAGCGATGACTGAAATCACGTCCTGTCCAATATCGCCGGGTCGCGGGTCCCAGTGTCTCGCTGGCTCTAACGAGATGAGCTGTTTTCCACTTGGGCCCTTAATGCCACTCTGGGCTTCATTTTGCAGATCCCTGTTGTGCCACAGTGAAATCATAGCCCAGGACTCAAACGCTCTTGTTGATCTTGAGATTACCGAACGACAACAGGTTTCCCCCCTAAGCCCTGTCCGCCCTGGATGAGGAAACCCAGGCGTGGGATGATACCGAGATGTCTTCCTCTGTCTCTGCCTCTCTCTTTCCTTTGCTTGCTTTCTAACCGCGGTTGTCCACAAGTGCTCACAGCTGCTGGCGCCACCACACAGCTAAGCAGGTTTTAAGACGGGTCCCAGTCGAGCCTTTTCTCGCCCAACCAGGAGGCAGAGCCCTGGATCCAGACCTTTTTAAGTGATCATCCTTGTATCATAACAGATTAAGGGCTGCTGCTGCTCTGGATTAGGCCTAATCTAACCTTTATCCGCTCCTATCTTCACCTGAAACTTACAGCGACCAGGAAGTCAATCGCCAGCCCCCGTGATATACAGTGACACTGATCTTCCTTTTCGCGCTCTAATTATCAGGATTAAGAAAAACACTTTCGAGTAATTATTTTCACATTGGATAAACATTAGGCTTGCATGGATTTAACTGAGCTTTCGCCCAACAAGAAGTGGAGATCTGAGCAGGCTTAGCTCCAGACAGGCAGATGGAGATCCGTTCCAATCAAGAATAACCAACAAACAGGCAGAGGAAGAAAAGTAAAAGTACAAAGAAACGTCCCTGTTTCATTTAAATGTTGAGGATTTTCACAGATGAGGGCAAACTGCACATATAACACTGTCTTAAGTATATTTACATTTCAGATAAGAGATATTAAAATACGTGAGTATGTTGTCTCAAGCAGATTTCAGTACAACTTTGTTCGTCTTGGTTTTTCCTCCTTGAAATATTTCATGTATGCTGCGTGTTTTCTTCTTTTTTTTTTTTTTATTATGGTGGCTCTCTAATAGATTTGCCAGACAAGTCACACATTTGGTGATACTTCGGAGAGGAGAAAGAAAGAGAGGGACCCTGGGAAAGAGATGACCTTCAGAGGTTGCTTGATATTATATATTATTTCAATCATAGACAATTACAAACTGAAATCACATCACAGCACCAAACGGAGGCCCAGATAACCTTTTAAAGGGACAATTCCCTCAGAGGGCTGACCTATGACCCTGGGCCTGCCGGCAATCTTCCGTCGGATGACTTGGCCATGGTTGCAGAGGTTCTATGTGCCAACACATACACATGGATGCACACACTCTCTTCCTGAGAGTTTCCATCTGTCATGTGTCTCCCACTTTCGCTTCTCTACGATAAATGAATGAATGCATCACGCCCCCAAAATCACCTGGATGATCATTTATTTATAGCTCTAGTTGAGTTGTTGCTCCGTTATCGTCTTATCATTAACTCAAGCACTGAGCAAATAATAATAATTATTATTATCATCATTATTATTATATGAATAATAATAATAATACAAGTCAACCTTTGAGACTGTAAAATGATGATGGGTACAGCTTATTACAGCATATCAGATTTGAAACAAAAAATAAATCAAGGAGCACTTATGCATTTAGAGCAAGTGGATTTATTGTATATTTTCATCCCCAAAAATGTGAATAAATAATAATTACCAACAAAAAACAAAAAACAGTAAAGCATCACAGAGATAGTGTTATTTTTTCCAAATTGCAAGATCTTTTCATTATTAGTTTGGATTTGATTACCAATTCCAGTGACTGTGGCACCCATGCACCCCTCCATCTCTGGCACTGATCATCCTGCTGCAGCAGCAGCTGAGCATCATCTGGACTCTGACCCTACAGTACAGTCTGTTTCAACTGTGAAAACAGGGGTGTCCACACTACACCTATACTACAGTTAAATAAAGTGATTTACATTTTTACCATGGAAAAAGGCGGTGTCTACATGAGGAATGTGTAGGGGGTTATGACAGACAGAATTGACAAATATGCAATCATGCAATAATTCTATGTTTTCTGAATAAAAACCTGGACGCCTCCGACGACAGAGATTCATGGCCGAGCTAATTTTCCAACACTTGTCCAGGAAATGACAGTCCTGTTCCCCTAAACTCTGATTAATCACACTAAAGTGTGTGGTGAGCATTTCTGTTTGCCACTAACCTTTCCCTAACCCTCTGACATCCCCCCCACCCCCCGGCCGCTGAAATGAAGACCTCTTGTGTCCACCTGCCCTCTGTTGCTACTCAGAACCAGATGTTTGAGGACTTTGATGTGGACCGAACTTTTTGGGTCAAGGAAGGACACAAGCCCGAAACTGGCTCATATGAAGCCACAACACACGCGGCACCTCCACCTTTCAGCACAAGTATCATGTGCAAAAGTTTTTTCCTAACTTTTAACC
This sequence comes from Centriscus cristatus, assembly GCA_037832705.1. Classification (NCBI taxonomy): domain Eukaryota; kingdom Metazoa; phylum Chordata; class Actinopteri; order Syngnathiformes; family Centriscidae; genus Centriscus; species Centriscus cristatus. The sequence continues at coordinate 3,147,415 of JBBMJM010000015.1, read as the reverse complement.
ACTCTGTCATCAGTCATGTGCTGCTCTGCTGGGGTTGTGGGTTTCTTAGTGTGCAGCAAAGGACTGTCAAGAAATAATAAACACTTCACAAAATGAGTAATAAGATGCTGTTTTATGAATGAAAGTCAAATAAAATAAAAATAAATACATAAAATAAATTAAATTGAGTATGTGAATTCTATAATGTCAGTGTGATCAGGTGCTCTCTGCAATTTTAACCTTCTTATTTCAGTGGACATCAATGGCTCTGTAACTTGTACAAAATACAATAAAACAAAATGTAAAAAATAATAACTTTTATAAAAAATACACATTCTCAAAACATATGTTATTTTTAATTCTAATATTAATTACATTTGATTTCAAATTATTATTTGTCTGTTGTATTACAAGCCAAGCTTGAAAGGGTTCAAATTCAGTCATTGCTGAAGTCCCCACAGGTATAGGGAATCTGCTTTGCAACATTGCGCCATCTTCTCCACCCCAGGCTTGTATGTTCATGATCAAGGGGGCAATTCAAGACAGCAATAAAGCAGCCTAATATTACCAACCTCAAACTGTAGCTAATGGCAAAGGCAGCATGAGAAGGTGAGTTTCTCGTTTTCCCAAAGCTCTGTTGGAGGTAAAAGCAATCGCAGACGAGACATACCACTGGGCGAGGCAAAGAGGGAACGAGAAATTAATGGATTAGTCCGTCCGGAAGGATAAATCTGTACACTACTGTGTTGGGTTTAGTGAATATGTCTGCTGAGCTCAAAAATATATATGCGCCAGCCTAACTGCATCTCTCAGATTGTTGTCCCTGAGTAACAGGATGAATAGGGTTCTGAAGACTTCCTGTACAAACACAGCTAAGGACGAGAGAGCAGGTCAGCCAATGACGACGAAGCCAAGAACCGGCAGTTAAACTGGATCAGGAACTGCAGCAAACGCTCACGAGTGCTCAGTCTGTCGACAGGACAGACAATGAGCAAGTTAGCACATTTCTGCCAGACAAGGTCAAACAAGTTGCTTCCGACCAGAGCAGAGCAGCTTCGCTTCGACTAAACTAAATGTAACCCTGCATTTATTGTTATGTTATTTTTGTAATGTCATGGACTGAATCTGTCCTATTTCAGAGGCAGCGTCAGACCTCCAGGTGAAGTCATATTGACAACTGATGTGAATCAGCTGACTTGCAGTAAGTTGTAGTATGAATATTGACGGCAAAACGGTGCAAAACCAGTCACCGGAGTTAACTTATAAACTCTGCTTTTATATGACTTTATTGTGTGTCATTGTAACGCTTTAGAGTCATTGGTCTGACGTGGAAGGGAAACGCTGCAGTTCTCAATACCTCAGCTTGGCCGTTTGTTTGTTCAGGTTAAAGTCGTGCAACAGGCAAATTACAAACAGACTTAGTCTTATTTAGTCGCTGGTATGTTTGTTGGTATGTGTCCTTTACGCTGAACCAGAGTCGTAACCTCTCACAAGTCACAAGTCATAAGCTGAATTTAAAAGCAGCTTGTTTTCTCTGGCTGGGCTTGATTAGCTAAGGAAACATTCGGCGCACATGCAACATTTATAAACTTTCTTAAGAGCATAAGTGCAGTTTACTTAGTCTCTTGTCACAGAGGCAAAAGGTCAGCAAGAGGTTGGAGAGGCACATTAAATGTTGGTTTACCCCACAGAGATTTTTAAGACTTTATTGACAACAGCTGGCTTCTGTATGACGAAATAGAAAGATCCACCAGTGTCTGCAAAGTCCCATCATATAGCACCTCACATAAAAACATAAAACAGTCCGTGATGCTGAAGGAAGGTAATTTAACGATTGTATCTGATGTAGAATGAAATCTGAAATCTCATAGACCGCCAGGATGTCCTAACCGCCACCGCACATCTTCATGACTTCTGTGGGGGGACGAACTTCAAGTGTGACGTTTGATGAATGTGCCCTGAATGTTCCCAATCACACATACAATCACAAACATTACTGCACCCAAACTACATTCACATGTCTGTCTCATCCATTTCTTCTTTGTCGGGCTTGTTCTGTCTGCACTGTAAATAAAAAGGGGGGAATCCAACAACTCTGACACCGGCCCGAGAACGAGCAGTGAATCTTAACAGGCACAAGACAGACACCTACTCTGCATTTCCTCATATCAGTCTGTCACATCTCACACGGCATCGTTGAATCATCATCAGCAGTAATTTTGTCGTTGACGATGATGGAGATGGGGATAATCCCCACTATGCATTCACAGTGGAATATTTCCCAGTAGCCTCTATTGATCGGTACTGTTATTTGCCACCAGGATCAGTGTGATAATTAAAAACTAAACACTGCATCTGACTTACGAGCTTTTATTACCTCAGGAAACTGGAAAAGGTCATGGTGAGGGATGGAGCACAGGGTGGCCAATGGACCTGACAAGCCCGGGTTTGTTTTGGATATGATTGATTCTAATTTATTGTAATTACAGATTAGTTGGTGATGACTTTGCCGTGAACATGTCTGAGCAAAGGTTATAAACGAGTAATTGGTGCCTGACAGGACTATGATTGGACATACAGTTCTGACATCAAGGCAGCTTTTACACAAAAAGAAAAAAAAAACAAAAACAGAAAAAGTACTAATCACATGTCGGACAAAAAGCTTGTCAGAATTTCAATTTGAAGGCAACATTTGATGTCTACAAACTGCCAATGAGTACACTTCCTGGCTCTGTTTAGTGGACAGGCAGTGAGGCATCATCAAAACTCCCCTACAAATGTATGAAGGGTCCTCAAACCCTCAAAGTAGGTTATTATCATTATTATTTCATGAGATAATCATATCTTTTTTTTTTTTTTTTACTGTGACAACTCTTGCTATCACAACCCCCGACCAAAGTGATTGGATTGTTTCCAGCTGTGCTTCCTGTTCACTTTCAGACCTGGTGTTTGGGGTACGCCTCATCACTGTACGTTCTCCTGGAAAACGGGGGACAACATCTGACCTGAAACACTACACTCATCCAAATTAGTAAATCCTCAGATTAAAGGACACACATGCTAAAATATCTAAATTCAAGACAATTTGGCAACACTGATTCTGCTACCTCACCGCTCAGCACCACAACCATGTGTGGCCATTTGATCTCACTTATAAATTAGCTGCTTGACCACGGATCCTCACCAGGAGCCAAGCACAAGCACTCCCCAGGGGAAGGCAATTTGGAAGGGGGACAGCGCGACGGGGCGCCGTTTTGGACAGATCAAATCGACCGAAAAGACGAGATGCCGCAGGAATTGATGACCAGGTGTCAATGAGACGGAGAGGATGAGGGTGGGAGGTAAATGTCCCAGGGTAGATATTTGTGCATGTGCATGACTGACACGTTAACACTGGGCTTCGTCGTGTGCGAGTGTAAATCAGGAACATCCACGGGTCTGTGCTGTTTAACGCCCCTTTGGAGCACTTTCCCCTATTTTATCAAGCAGTAACCATTTACACATTTTGATGGACGTGGATATACGGCAAATATGGAATGGAAGCTCGCGTATGTCGAAGAAATACACATGATGGATGTGGCTTTACTAATCAAATTCATTGGGGGGAGCCACTTGGGAATTGGCCCCATGAAGTTTATGAACTGCTACTGCAATAACAATTACATTATATAATATGTTAATGAACACGCTTTCTGTTGACCCCAAAAAATATGATCTGAGAAGGGTTTGATATACTGCACACAGAGACTATCAACATGTATTATTGGACATAAATTCACTCCACTCTGATATTGAGTGTGTGGCTGACACATCACGTGGGCATTTCACTGACCCTCTTGACAAGGCACATTTTGTCAAGGCTATATTTTAGAAGAAGAAAATGTTTGTGAAACAGAAGAATATAGTCTGCCATCTTTACTAAAGAATAAAAATATGGCTTTTTTTTTTTTTAGGAGCAAACCTTCCAGCCAGAAGAAGAAATTAACTTGATTCCCAGATGTGTTAACCACCCCCACCTTCAACAGACAGACACACACACACACTCACACACACACACACACCGCCCCCACTTCTAGTTATTCCCCTAACCTCCGAGACTATAAGGAAATGAAAAGGATTAGCGAGCCTCTGAATCAACGAAATGACTTTAACTGACTTCTCCGGGTAGCCACAGGCCAGGCGGACAGCATGTTTAAGTTGACATTTCAATTGTACAAGTAATTTGCATTCAATTTGACTCGAAATGACACCTTTCGTATTAGGGATTCCGATAGTGGTTTTTGATTTCCTCAGTTCAAAGACAAAAGCCTGAGGAATGTGTCTTAATCACGGTGTGTGGGACTTCTGTCATTCTCTGACCAGGATTATATATATATGTATATATACGTATATATACATTATTAATGTAGCCAGAAAAAATATTAAATCATGTCAGTAAGTGAACAAATGTGCGTTGAAAAGGTACAAACAACTGCTTTGTGGTTGTGGGTGGTTATCACATGAAGCTGCAGACATTTAGGTTCTGCGATGCGGTTGCTAAGATACTTGGTGAGATCAGTTAAACATGACCATAATTCTGACTGATTCGAGTTGGTGCATGTCCTTACATATTTTGTAAGGTTGATGAAGTCATTCTGGCTGCACTGTTTTCTGCAGAATTATCTTTTTTCTTCTTTTTTTCCCAGCTCATTGAATCAGTGAGAATCCAGAGAGAGGATGAACATGGACACATAACACCTTCTGAAATTATAATTTTTTAAACTACAACACAATACACGCTTTGTTCATTTAGTAATGAAATCTGAACTTAAATTATACTTCAAAAAAAGGGAAAACTATTAATGTTGATTGAATATTTGCACTAAATTTCACCCGGTTCAGTCATTTTAATGAGCTGAATGGAAAATGTATCTTGAACAAAAGCGACAAATTCCGTAAGTGCTTTAAACCTGTTCTCATGTTTGGTCCTCTGGCGGGAAGAGACACCAGGGCAGCAACACGGAAACCCGCAATCATCCTGTTATAATCCATCCGTAATCCTGCTTGTTCTTTTAACACAAACCCTGTTATAACAACACAATACCTTACTTTAAATGTACACATTGTGCCAATGCACCACAGAACCACGACAGAAGTACATCTAACCGTCAAACGTACTTTCTCCAGCTGTCTTTTATGGAAATGGGTACTCAGTTGTCACCTTTCCATCCATTTTCTCAAGGTCAGAACATGATGGGTGGATGTCCACAGGCGAGCCCGAGGTAATGAGTTTGGAATGGCATTTAGAGCAGTGAGAGGTTCCAGAATCACCCCTGACTCATAGCGCATCAGATTCAGGGGGAATAGATAGTGTTCATAAAGCTATTTGGCCAAATCTTTGGTTCAGAGAGACAAAAAGGGAACTTGTGTGTCTGAGACAAAATTCTACTTCACTGACATCCTCTTTATTGAATATTAACAAATTTGCGTCTACAGTTACTCTGGTATGAGTTATTCTACATTTTGAACAAGAGACAGTCGTTCCAACTTCCCGACGATTAGTCTGTGGTAGTTTTAAATACATATTTAAACACCCGTTGTGTCACATATGTACCTTACATTCAGTCAGTGTGGCTACGTCTTGGTAACTCACCGACAGTTTGGCATAACGTTTGGGTTCAGGTCAGAAAATAAATTAAAAAAACCCCAAAAAATTCTGATTAAGTATCCCCCATTTATGTCATGGGCACATTTGTGTGTGTGAATTAATCTGCGTTCACATGTAGGAATCATACAGGAATCCAGTGTAACCGCAAACTGTCTGAGCTGTGTAAAATGAAAAAGAAATTAAATAAATTAAATAAATACAGCTGTTTGTGAGGTAGACTGTGCATGTTTGATGGGAAATGAATAACACTCCAGCTGTATGAACCTTGGTTTAGGAATGTCTCTTGGGAAACACAGGAAGTGATGTTACAGTGAGTTGTGGATGATCCAGTCTCTGCTCTTGTGCGTTCTACATTCTGACCGTTGCTCTGGTTATTGTACCTCAGTAGCTCAGGACTCTTGTGTTCTCACCGGCCGGTGTAGCAGTGTGACAGTAACATTCAGCCCCGTCCCCTGAGCGGCATATATGTTTTCAATTGTCCTGTCGTCATAACGTCGGAGTCTGACAGAAAATGTGTTTCCAAGCCTTTCGCCGGCTCTCAATCTCAACGCCTGCTCTGCCAGGAGAGGAGAACGTGTTTGTTTACCCAGAACCTAACACGGCCCTCTGATTGCCATCCCAACAGTAATGGCCAAGGATGAGGCAGATCAATAGCCATCTGCTGCAATCCTAGAGCAATAATTTTCAATAGGAAAGGCTATTTACTATTACTTACCTTTGCTTTATTGTGTTTTAGTATAAGGACAGATGAAGAGGGGGTTTGGACGGACGAGCAGGTAAACCTTTACTATTACGATGGTTTATTGTATTGACATACGGAAGAATGAGTGTGATGACGGGGCGAGAAGATGAATCAGTGATTCAATTATCACAAAGTCTGATGAAGACGTCCCTACACGTTCCGTGTGACAGATATTCCTCGTCGCCTCATTTGACCTTGACGTATCCATCAGGTGTGAGAGCTCCAGGTTGATTACGTCACTGGAAAATGACGCTAATGTGTGACTGAAGAAAATATGTAAAAAAATGCTTTCATCCTTTCACGTGAAACACATTCGCCCCGATGAAATTATAAAAAATAAAACTCTGTCAAGTGAA
>JBBMJM010000015.1:3104287-3115488 GCA_037832705.1 Centriscus cristatus | reverse complement strand
TGTTCTTTAATAAGGGCACTGCCTTTTTTTTTTTTTTTTTTTTTTTTAAACCGAGAATGTGTCTTAATTCAGAGATAATTTAAAGGCACATAAAGTGCTTTGCCATGTATTTAATGCTTTGTTAAGCGTAAGTTCTATTGGGTTAGGTTTCTCCAAAACAAAACTGCTGAAGCAAACTGGTCGAATACGGAGGTAAATCATGAGCGCAATGGTGGCAGCTGTGCTTCGTTCTGTAACACGCCAACAGGGGCCAATGCAAACTCCAATTCTGATACCCAGATGACTATAAAAGCCCTTAACCGCAGTAACACTGCTACATGTCAGTGAAAAGTTGTCATTATGGAAACCATGTTTCAGCTGAAATAGTCTGTTTGATGTGTGCGGACACATTTCACTGCTGCAGTCTGAAAATGTTCCTATGATTCACAACTCAAACATCCATTTTTTTTTTTTCCTGGTTTACATCTCACTTAACATCAATCGCCTTGATTGTATGACAACTGTAAACGTTTATTCCAATTAAATTAAACCTGTGACAACATTTTTTCAGTTTGATCACATCTATATCGTCACTGATGTGAGTGAGCCAATCTTGTTACTAGAACACCATCCATACCTGGGGCCACGTCTTTCTTTTGCCAGTTAAGCCTGTATTTGCATCAGGTCAGTGCAGTACGTACAGTGGAAGATTGCAATCTTACAATGAAACTGACCTTAAAGGCGATTTGTGATGAGAAAAGTGAGTGGAGGTGGTAACAAGATTCTTTCAGTCGCTGTCGCTTGATTTCCACAATGTAAAAAAACAAAGATAACCAGGAAAACAGCAGTGGGGTTTAACATGGAACGACGCAGACTGAACACCACAGAACGCTCACAATGATATCGGGCGCCAAGATTGGGGGACGAGTCCTCAACTAAGTTCTCTGACTGAGAAAGCTGTTTGATTCAGGAGAGTCTGCCGATCTCCTTCATATTCAAAGATGAAATCAGACTGTTCAAACAGTCACGCCAGGCTGGATGAACCCCTGCGTCAAACATGACCAAGGTCGTCAGTCAGTCGTGTCTGTTGTATCTGTGTTTTCCAGCTAAGCTTTCCATCAGTTTTCCAACCCCCCCACCACACTCTGTATTTTCCATCCCACTGAACTGTGGAGCATGCACTAATACTCGTGGCTCAACATGTCCTTTAAGTTCATCTATATAGAGTTTGTCCCCAATCAGTGTTCAGAAGTGCTAATCATTTTCAGTGCACATGGGCCAGCATCGTCAGATCAATGTTAAGCTCACTCGTAGCTGGAATGTCTTTCCCTCTGTCCTATTTTTAGGTTCTCCTTGCTAACTATCTGCCTTTTGGACTTGATTGGAGATTAGCACTGTTTTCATTCTGGTGATGAGTAAACATCCTTCCTTTTATTTAGAAGCTCCGAATGCTCGTGCGGCGGCTAAGTGGATGGGCACCTGCTATTTTTAGGAGAATATGACGAGGGGGATATTTCAAACGCGAGTTTTACACCCTGATCAGAACCTATAAATAAAATGTGTGTGCGCAGTAGGGAAGCGAGGGGTCTGCGTACTGTATGCAGGTGATGATGTGTGTGTATTTGGCGAGTGTATGCGCACGCTGTGCGGATTGGGTGTGTATTTGCTATGTAAGGCAGAGAAACTGAGACAGACGCATAAGTGAGTGTTGAAATATGACATCATACGGTTTCCTCATGTGCATGTGTCACTTCAGCAGTGGGAGCATTTGTTGATTTGTTTCCCAGCTCGTTAGTCAGGCCTCGGTGCACCTCGAGGGTTTTAGCCAAAGTGGAAAAGATGGCAGACGTCGCAAGAGACTGAATTGATTTTTTTTAATGTTCGCGTTGTATGCAAGCAAACACCAGACGTTTCAGTCATGATGCACGACCACACACTAAGCGTTTATCCTGAACTATTTCAGAGTGGCGACTCCAAGGACTCTGGATGTCACAGACACTTGTGATCAAAGATATAAACCAGCAAGGAGGCGGGCCACTGTCACCACTTGGAAAACCAAAGAAGTCTGGATGAAGTCCGAGCTCTGAAGACAAGATGGTGAAACAGAGGTGAATTGAAAATATTTTTTTCCCCCTGTCTCTACGTATTTATACTGCAATGCTGCTTGTAAGTGGGTAAAGTCGAACCCAGGCCTGACAGCTGGTCTGGTCCACGACTGTGAAGGTTAAGATCACAGTGAGTGATGTCTATCTCGCCGTCCATCCACCCACTGACCACAACCCCAGGACCCCTGCTCAGACCCTCAGACAGCTGGACCCTGGTTCTGGTTTCACCACCAGCTCACCCACTATAACTGCCAACCAGTCGGTCCTGCACTTGTCAGGAGATGGTTAATGGACAAAAGATGTGTCTCTGCCTCAACATAAACACAGACCAACGTCAGTCCATTTAGTTAAAACACCAGGAAAATCGTGGACTCTTGTTCTCTTGTTGCGCAACGATATGCACAGTTTATAGGCCAATATAGAAAGAAGAGACTGAGAGAAAAGCCTCCTCCATCTGTCCTCTCTTTATGAGTAATGTCGACTTTTTTTAACCTGCCCTTCCCCCTCCTCTTCTCTCTACTGCTTTCCCTTGCCCATTTGCGCCAGCTGTGGTCTGCACAAAAACTGATTTTCAGAGTGTTAACCACCATGTTCTTCCTGCCGACGGCAGGATTTCATTTGCAGAGCACAGGGGGCCAATATCTAGGGTAATTCCAGGGGGTTAGTGCCACTGATCTCTTCCCAGCTCACCTTGGGGAGAAAAATTAAAGTGGCGATAAGGCCTTAGCCTGCCCACACCATGTTCACCCGCTGCTGCCCGCTGCCTTAGCGCTGTCAGCTACTGGAGGCTCACACACATATAACACCTGGTCAGACTCATCTCCGCTGTCCAATTGCAGTTTGTACACAAACGAAGCTAATATGACTCGTGACAACATGTTATCGAACCTAAGTAGCTAAACCAGCATGTCTGAACATCCAGTTTTTCTTCAGTTTATCGTATTTTTTTAAAAATGTAATTACTGTTACTGTAGATATCTCTTTCTTATCTGCGAACAACAACTACATCAGCTTTACAAATGCATCAGGCAGATATTTTAAGTAGTTTATTAGCTGCATTACAGTTGTATCCTCTAACGCCAGGATCGGAATACCTGATATTTTTGACATCACATTGGACACCATGTCAGATTAAACCATCACAGTGGCACAAATCCTTTTGTGTGTTCGACGGGAGACAAATATGACCCCGTACAGTCATCGTTCACGACCCTGTGCATCAGTCGTCAGGAAGGCGGGACAGGAAGCTGTCCATCATGTCAGTGTTTTGTGTGATGCTGGCGGTCTTCTGCCAAATAAAAAAAAAAAAGAAAAGAAAGAAGAACAAATTTGGTGGCGCCGTTCCTTGGCGTCACGAAGAGGACAGCGTGTCTGTCCTTCTGAGAGAGGTTCACGAATGTGACAGCAACATCCCTCTTCCTCTGCGTCATGTTTACAGATGTGACAAGGCACGCATATGCACATAATACACATAGAGATGTGATATTAACATCATATCACATCACAAATTGTGACAAATTAAAGACGGGATCTTCGTACCTGAATGTTACAATCGAAAGGGAATGTGTTTTAGGGTTAGCCTGATATCATAGACCAAATAAAAGGCATAAAAGGCAACGTCTTGTTAGTCGTATCCAAAAGGACGCACTGTGGAAGTGGAAAATGAAGGAGATAGATGCAGCACACGTACTTTATTCCTTCTCCTATTGAGCTATTTCCATGACCCGTCTTTACAGAAGAAAGAGATTATTCTTCATTCTCCTTTCAATTCACGCACAAATACAGACGCCCACGATGAACGGGCGTCTCAGACTCAACTTCTGCACGTCCAGCTTAGTTGTGGGATGTAAGTGAAACCAAATGAGTTGATGTCTGTGTGATTGTACTCGTAAGTTATTGTTTCTTTTTCTGAAAAGAGAACAAAAAACCCATAAAGCTCCTTCTTTCATTCATGACATGAGTGTCGGTTTGATATTTTACCACTAGAAATGTGTTTCCAATCGGCAGGAGATGTGAAGACCACGGTGGGACGTGCACGCTGCCCTTTGAAATGCTGCACCGAGAGGAAAACATAAACAAATGTTTGCCACCAAGCACGTTCAAATCCCCCTCCCCCTCGCAGCACCCACCCTCCCCTGCTCCACAGAAAGCCGCAGCCTCACATGTGACGCATTACCAGAGAGGCAGAAAACATGTTTTTGGAATTAAACTATTAAGAGCCCCCCCAAACAAGATAAATTTCCTAATTGGCTCCTTTCACAACATTTACATATTGCTTTTTTTTTCTCTCTCTCTCCGTGATCACTTGTGTTTTTGGTTTGACTGAGTGTCAAGTAAAGGTGTCCAATGGAGGTAAAGTTTACGAGAAGCAGCCTGGCGAAGAATGACGGCGGGACAGAAGCACACTGGGGAAAAGAAAGACAAAAAAAAAAAAAAAAAAAGGAGCGGCTGCGTCGACATACGAAGCAAAACAAACAGTCTGACTTCTAAGCCTTGGCAGACCCTGCTGACGGGTCCCTTGGTTTCTCAGCTTTCCACCCAGATGCCTTTTAAGCCTTTTAGTCTGTTTTTTTTTTTTTTTCTTCTGTGCACCACTTTCAGTGTGTGTGTGTGTTTCATTAATCTCCAGAGGGAGAAAAAGAGGAAGACTGAGGACGAGGGGGACAACGACGAGTGTAAAAGAGATAGACGTCTCCTTTAAATTTTGACTTTTAACAACTCCAAAATGTGGCTGTAAAAATATACCTCTGATGAAATAATAAGAAAAGAAACAGCTCATTCCTGCTGAAGCCAAAATAGTTCCACGCCGCACTTTAACAACTCCTCACTTTTGCTGTCAGTCTGAGCAAACACAGACGTCACAACAATCAGAGAACTGCCCCCCTCACCCCCCTTCACACTTCTGAGATGCTTCTGTACAAGAAACTCAATCTATTGCGTAATGTGAACAGACAGATTGTCTTCCAAAGATTGCCAAATACATTGAGTAAACAAGCCCCCCTCCCTCATTTTAACCTTCCCCAAAGTGTGACTTTTTTAAAGATTAAAACACAAGGTGTCCGCTTCCTTCTCACTGGGCCGCCTGAATGAAAACCACATGCGTAAATATATCCCGGTGTGCGCCGTTAAGTGCGCACATGAGAGAAGAAACAGTAATCAGATTGGTTTCCTGTGACAAACAATAACATTTATTTTAAACCTGCAGCATTTTTCTCAGGGAGAGGCAGGCGGTAGCTCCCATTCTAATCGGAGCCAGACTTGCCGTGGCTCCAAGATGCAGGGATGTAGCTTCCTGGCTGTGTTTGTACGACCGCGGCAAGGTCACAGCAGAGCTAGTGTAAGACAAGATGATGCGGCTGTTTTAAGAACAGCATTTGTTTGTATCCCGGCCAGTCATTTCAACCATGTCGCTCGCTAATGTTCAGGTTAAACCCATTTCAGCTTCACCTGGTTGGAAGTGGAGTTCATAGTGGTCCCATCTAGTTGTTGTTTTTGTTTTTGGTCAAAAGCAAATGCCAGGACAAAGAACACAATGTTTTTATTTCTTCACCAAGAATAGATCACGGTTTAGCATTAGCAAACTAGCAAAGCACTCAGGAAGCACAAGCCTCCACCAAGCACCTCATTCCCATCCATATTGTGATTTCCACCCAATGTTATAGTCCTGCATTCATTTTATGTACACTCATAACATCGTTGATCATCAAAACACACTTTTAGCATTTGAAATTAATAGTCAAGTTGTACTTAAAAACAAAACAAAACAAAAAAACCCAAAACATTTGCAGCAGCCTTGTGACACAAATCATGTCACGAGTGAATATTTCTTCTTCATTTTCACCTTCGGGTTAACAGACAGACCCACTAACCACTGGGCCACAGAAATAGTCCACTGCTGCTATTGTGGAGTTTTTACACGGATGCTGAAAATGTCCCTATCTGACAGTGAGGAAGAATCCTTCAACAGATACCAGAACACAACAAACCTTTAATCATTTGTCCCATTGTCAGCATTTCCCTTTTGAGTTATTACACAGGCATGAACATAGACTCCTAAATATCAGACAATTTCGAGGCACGTGAAGACATTGGCTTTGGCAGAAGATAATGTCACGGAGCTTTACTTAGGTCCTCAGGAGAAGTTGAATATACCCAGTCAAGACAGAAGGTGGAAGTCCACTTCCTGGAGAAGAACCATCGATGGACTCACCTGGAGCACAGACAGCGATAATGAAGGGTTCAATCAACCAAATATGTCTCAGTATAGAAGGAATTGTGCACATAAGGTTTTCTGAGACAATGCTTTAAAAAAAATATGTCTTCATCTGCAAGTACTCAGATTGGCCTGGTCTTTCTTCCTTCTCATTGTAATCAGCACAGAAATATTAAACACACCTTCTTGAAGCCTCCCAAAAAGTTGTTTTAAACCCCTCTCCAACACTGCTCTTCGCTCTTCCTCCCAAAGATAAGGGCATAGGAAATCTTAAATTACCAAAGCTCAAACTTTGGCAGGAGAAGTATGTGTTGATACAAGATTTTATTGCTTATTGCAAGAAGCTGAAATTAAATGTGTACGCCATCTAATACTTTTTTTCTCAGAATAAATACACATCACGAGCAATTATCGCAACGAAAGGTTTTCTGTTTTTTGCCGCCTATTTACAGAAGAGCAGCCCTGATTCACATCTATTTAGTACATTTAACGGTGAAGATGAGCTCTTTCCCCGCCTTTTGCATCATGAGTGATCTGCTCTGGCGCTCTATGTAGCAGAGTAAACTGTGATCAGGTGTACATGCCTGTACGAGCTCCTCTCAACAGGGGACCGCGCTGGCAGTGATGGATCACAAGGTTTTCATCATGAGGTCATATGAGTGTCTGTTCCCTTCAACTTAAAGCCTTCTGACCTGAGCTGCCCCCCCCCTTTCCCCCTTGCACACACACACCCCATTGGGCCGATTTTAGTCAGACAAATTTTCACTCCTACAGGGTCTCTGCTGGCTGCACGAGGATGGCTGCCAGGCTCATCTGCCTCTTATTACGCTCCTAAATTGAGTGTGTACACAGTTGAAAATGCAGTACAGGGAAATGGCGTGCTGGGCCGGTAAAGATAAACTTCTCCCCACTGCTTGTTGGATTGCTGGTGTAGCCAGCGCTCTCAGCTTATCTCTGCTGTTATGTCAAGTGTTCCGTTACTTGGCACAGGCTGGAACTTTGACATTTCTGTGTTATTTATTTACACATGTGGGTATTTTCCTTGGAGACAACATTAGAACTCCAAAGATGTACAGTATTTCCCTTCTTACTTTCACTTTCATGGCCTGCTGATGTGATCTAAAATTACATGCCAAATGCTAATACTGTCATCAGTACTAAGTCACGTAACCTGTCGTCTCAGAGACACATGACACTTAGAGTGAGTTTCAGACTGGACCAGACTAATGATTATTTTAACAATCAAGTATTCCACTGATTGATCACATAAAGTTCTTTCTTAGAACACAGTGGTAAATGTTTGTGTGCATGTTTAAATATTTTTGAAGACAGGGTTTGTCATATTCACACATCATTGTACCTGTGCCTTGCTTGTTTTTAGGAAATTTAAATATTGTGATTTCATTTTTGCGTTGCACATTCTTTCTGATAAATGAATTAATTAAACAAATAAATGAATTTAATTACACTAATTAAAAGCCATTTTCCCTCGCCCTTCCACTCATCCGCCAACTCTTACTCTGTGCGCAGCTGAGGAAACGAACGCGGCGCAAGAGTGGGTGAACATCATCTTGTGAGGGCCTTGGATGGCGGGCGCAGTGCGGGTCGTGCAGAGATATGGCAACAGCCCGTGCCAGTCGTTTGATACTGTAGCCTGACATGATGGTTGCTTGTTTGAGCCCACAATGGATCCTGTGTGACCACAGCACTTAAATACACACAGGCAGAAATCCTGTAGCTATTCTCGCAGTAGCTGACTTGTGCAGCAAGAGGAGCTATGGCGATCACTTGTAGGCGTTATTGTTTGCGAATGAGACCTTTCATATTGTGTGGTCTTTCATGTGGACTCCAATCAGTTCAAGCCCAAATCACTTTTCTATGGGATGGGAAACCATTGCATAATGACATCAGTGGTTCTTCAGAAGTTGCGGTGATGTCATCAGAGGTCTGTGTTTAATAGTAATACCCATAGACTGTGTATAAGTACTGGACAGAGCCGTCTGTGGCGTCCCATTGATGCATTCAGCTTGGCCTATGGCCCTCGCTGTCCTGGCCTATTTGCAAACAGATGTGGACATGTGGATGAGCCTGTGGAGCTGGAGGGGAACGAGGGGTGATGGAGAACTTAGACTAGTTGCCATGGTAGCACTAATAATGAAAGCCACACCCAAATTCTTTCATCTCAATGTGCAAACTTTACGTCATGTTCAACTGAAGAAGACTTAGAATGAGTAAATCAGACCAAAAAGCACATCAGGAAGAAGTTTTACTGTGGTAATCAATCAAGTGAGAAGTGCATGTAGAAGTACATCAACCATCAAAAGACAATCAGACAGCAAATGTTTTAATATTAATCTGCGATGGAGTCAAAAATTGAGAAGGGAGAGAGGATTAGAAACAGCTTGGAGTGCAAATTGAATTAGCCCTGTTGAGATGAATTGGAGTAAGAAATGAAATGTCAACCTCGCCCAGCCAGAAATGCAAAACATGTGAATGTGAAGCATCTTTTTTTCCCCTTCTTCTTCTTCTTCTTTTCATTTGCTGACTCTCACTGTACTAAGATGTGTCAGGCATAAATCATTCAAGTCAGGATGAGAACCAGCCGTCTGCAGCCCAAGACACCCAGGGACAATCAGACTCTATGGTGAGTTGCACCGCCAGTCGTGAAATCATGAGTCACAGCTTTAAAACAGTGAGGATCAATTTCCTCCTACCAACGCCACGACTCCCACCGCCAAAAAGGCCAAAAAGGGACTGATTCATCATTTGGAAATGATTCATGTCGACCACTTCAACTCTGTGTTTTTGAAACAGTATACAGATGATTGTCCCTAGAAATATTAATAAACATCCTTGCTAGTAAGTACAAAAAGTATTATTACTCAGCCACAGACACTCTCTTCGGCATGATAATCCATCGGTATATCTGATACTCTAACTAAATAGTAGTTTAGCGAGCTAAACTACAAAGAGATTAAGTTTCACCGAGGCATGAGCGATTCTATCACTATTTTTATAGACACACAATCTCAACCTGCTGGAGAACTTTCTTTTTCCCCCTCCTCCACCCCCAAAAAGCTCCCCAGTGCTGAATTTAAAGCTGATACGCAAGACTCATCTAAAGTAATGTTGGAAGCGGGCCGTGCTTTTCTACTCCCTGTCTCCTGCTGTGCTGAGGTTGGCTGTTACACCAGAAACTGGCCTTGAATTGTGGATACGTTTTCCAAAAGGCACTTTCAGTGAGATCATGTAACAAAAATCTGTGTTTTGTAATCTCACTGATTCCACTCATATCAGTTTAAATTTGTCTAAAATACACCACAGAGAGAAAACCGGTGTATTAATTTCTCTTTTAATATGCGTTAATGTAAAATGTAAACCTGTATGAAATGCAAACAGAAGTTGGAACCAATTTTATTTCAGCCATAGGAGGGTGTGCCATGAATTTGGGGGCGGGGCTTCTCGAGGAGCGCCAGAGTGTTCGAATATAAAACGTCTATGTTGTTTGTTGGCGCGTGTGAGCTGTCACTCCGAGGATTATCATGCTGTTCCCCCGAGAGTGAGGTCTTAGGAGATGCCCTTCAGTGCTAGGTGGACAAAAATACAACTCCAGTGAACGCTAACGTTTACTCTGTAACTGCTGAATGTGTTTGATGAAAATGAAAAAAGAGGTAATTTTCATGATAGTTTGCCAGCGTACGAAGTAGTGATGTCAAAGCTGTGCTCACATTTTGTCTTGTGTAGTTGCCAAAAAATGTGCCAAACCAAACCAAAGTAACCCTACTGACACATCTGACTCATTATCTGGGAGTTTAGAAAGTGCCCACCAGAACCACAGAGGACATTACATAACCTTTTTAACAGGCTGGGTGATGCTGCTGAAGAACTTAATGTGTGAAATCAGCGAAATGCCCGTTTGGGTGTACGTTCCAAAACCCACTGCGCATAAGTGCAGTCATGAAACTAAACATGAGTTCCCTGCCAATGCTGTGTCAAAACTGATTCTCAAGGGCACGACTCGTTTTCCTCCTCCACTTATCTGCTATGTGTCTTTCGGTTTTCAGTGAAGCTACCGTTCTTATTTATGTGGCGTTGCCATTATTTTGTCCATCCCATACCCACATTGAGTTCTCTGTAATTAGCTGGCGCCTTTGATAGTGGTTGAACATGTAATGTAGCTAACAGGATGTCATTAACTGCAGCTTCCTGAGTCGGTATCGGAGCGTGCTCGCTGTGCGTGGGGGGTATTTCTCTACAGATACGAGGCACATGCTGTACGGTGATGATGGGTCTGAAACAAGGTTATCCATCACCAGCCCTCCTTGGTCCACGGGCCCCCGGCCAATACCACATTTATTATCAGGTTGTGGGGATACAACAGGGAAAATGAAAGGGCTTTCTCCCAACAGGAGTCTGCATTAAAAACGTATGGACAGATGTGAGAGTCTGGCTGACCCACCAGACTCTTCACGCCGAGCAGGATGCGAACTTCCAAATGTCTTCTTGTATTTGGCGAAACTGCATAAGGACAAACGTTTTATAAAGCTGCCAGACACCTACTGTACATACTTGGTTTCTAGTTGTATCTCTAAGTTCATTTAACATTCATTCTGAAGGGGCCAATACTTTTGTTGATGCATGACAGCTTTGTTTTTTTTACCATATTCTTTTTTTTATTTTTGCCTGTGACAGGGAGGTTCATTTTTTACGAACATGGTGTAGAACGGTCCAGGGGAAAACACATTGAATTGGATTTTTGGGACAAATCTATTCATCACAGTGATAAATGATTATTTTTACATTGGAACTGGTGAGGATTTATCTTCTCTGACGACGGCCGGTGGAAGAGGACTGGTGAGGAGGGTCCCTGCTGGAGACCTATAATAAGGCCAACATGTGAGCTG
>JBBMJM010000015.1:3058423-3072258 GCA_037832705.1 Centriscus cristatus | reverse complement strand
TTTAAGCACTTTGTGTTGCAATTTTATTGCATGAAAAGTGGTGTATGAATAGAGTTTCACAGTACTGATTGATTGTTTGAGGTCAGTTGGAAATGACCGAACACATTTGCACCGTGATGCCGCTACAAACAGATCATTTCTATTCCACTCAAGGCTTTTGATTAAAGATAAAGTGTGTCTAAAACAAATGTTCTTATTTCAGCTTCGGTTCAACAAGTGCCTCAGCGTGTCTGCTTGTCAGAAAAGGCCAATAGAAACACAGGATTTAGGTCAGTGTCTCCTGTCCCAGATACTTCGCTGCTGCAGATTAGCGCGCTAACAATACGCCGCTAAACGCTGATTTAAAGCCTAAACTATGATACTAATCTAGCTCCTATTATTAGCAAAGAGGCTAATCATAGACTCAAAGATCAGCAATCCAATAAACACACAGCCCAAATCAGCTCCTGCTCTGTATTTATACACTCACACACATATACAGAGCACATGGACTGTACATAACAGGTTCACGTAGGGAGAAAGAGTTGATACCTGTTGATGTCTGTATTTCAGTCACCCTTGTCTAACTCTGCCGCTAACGTTAATCTTTACCCTGTTACCACGAAGGAGCAGACATGGCGCGGTGCTCGAGGCAGGTGTGCCGGGCGGAGGGATACTCACTGTCCAGGTAGTCTGAGGCGATGGGGTCGTTCATCAACATGTGGGACGACAGCAGCTTATACACCTCACCGTGTTCACGCTCTGGGAGGAAATTCAGGATGTTCTGATCCACCATATCTGACTGGACAGAACGCAGAGATGGATGATGAGTCACAATTTGCTGAGTCATGAGCAGAAAATAGTTCCTAAAGTATGTAACAATGATGATGATGCTGTTTCGTTTCACTACCAAGACCAGAAATATAAAACAGTGAAATATAATATGACTCTTGGAACTGGAAGCTGCACTTCACATTGTTGTGTGACAAATAACTCCACAAATAACGAGAATTAACGAATAAGAATGTAAGTAACTAGGTTAACTGTACAGGTAATATACAAGTATATATACAGCAATAAAAACTGAATACAAAAATACATCTGAAGAGAAAGAAAGAAAGAAAAGAAAAATCTTACACATACACACATAAACATAGACCCACTTACTGGCAGGTGACCGATGAGTGATGACACGCTGTCAGACACATATATGATGTTTCCATCAGTAGTTAACGCGACAAGGAAACCGTCCAGGGCCTGTAAGCAGAGGAGTGTCACATTATTTATTATTACTGTCAAGACTCTAAAGTAGGTCCATATCAAAATGAAAAATAAAAATATCAATAATATGATTTTTATGCAGTATATGTATATATACACACACAAGTATAAAGGGTAAAAGAAACACAAAGCAGTAGATAAGTAAAAGTAGTAGTAGTAGTAGTAGTAGTAGTAGTAGCGGTTTCCAACAAAAACACAAATAAAGCTGAATCATCACACGGAAGCAATTAATAACAATGCTAAAAGTAAAATTCATAATAATTCCAGTTGTCATCTAGTTTCCTTTACGTCCTTTCGCAGAGAGCACTGTGTGTACTGGTGTGTACGCCCTGAGGACTATTCCTATCTGTACTGCTTGTTTTATGATGATAACCCTACATGAATCACTGAACACGTTGTAACACTGAGACCCTGTGTGCCTGAGACCCTGCGTGCTGTCTCCTTCGTGTTTCACTGTGAGATTCTCCTCTTGTACAAGACGGACTAACCTGGCTGTTATTCAAGAAGTCGTGTCTATGAGGCTGATGTTTGACTCAAGATAAAGACGACCACTGCTGAACCATTAAAGGTTCCGTTTTGGATGGAGGGACTGTGGTGGGCACCAGCGGACATCAAGAGGAAAAGACACAAATTCATACAACTTTGTCCTCAGGTGTTGCAGCTCTGGACTCAGAAGTATCGGGAAGAATCGGAATAAGAGCCGTTGTGTATTACTTGTCGACAACCATCATTGCCGTTGTTCTTGGTGAGTTTCTAAACTATTTCCAGGTAAATGAAAGACTCAAGGCGTTACTCAGTTATGTTTTGGCCTTAGGACAAGGTTCCCCTCAAAAAACTCCCCAAAACTCCCAAAAACTCCCTAAAAATGCACAAAGCACATTTTTTTCCCATTAGACTGGTTAAGTGTTTTTCTATGCAACTACTACGATTACTACCACTATTTTTTTCACATAAAACAAAAAGTGTCCCCTAGCCAATCTGAGTTTCAGACCCCCGCTTCAGAGGAACTTTTGAACGTTGGCTGGAGCTGATTGCTAGCTCGGCTAACCAGCTAGCTACTTGCTTTTTTTCATTTGACTTTTAAAACCTTGTGTCCACAAGCCTGTTGTGTTTCAGAGGATCTCAGACCGCCCTCCATGTTTACGGTACTTTTGTGTAACTTACTTGCTCTGACAGCACATGCACATTTATACCATTTCGGTCTGATCTCAATCGACTGCAGGTATTATTTTGGTGATGACGATCAAACCCGGAGTCTCTCAAACAACTGAAAACATCGACAGAACCGGGACGACACCCAACGTCACAACAGTGGACACACTCCTGGACCTTGTCAGGTGACTCACTTAGGACGGAACTTGCATGTAACTGAGGCCGTAGAAGAGAAGCCGTCAACCTGCTGGTTGTGGGTCAACTACAGTAGTTTGTACATGTTGAAGCTCGTAAAAATAGTGTTTATACTTTTATAACCCCTTCTTGAAAGTCCAATGGCCTCATCAGTTTATCAGGTCCGTTTTACAGCACATTGACGTCATCATCTCCTCACTATCTAACCGTCTAATTTCCCGCCAAAAGAAACATGTTTCCAGAAAACCTGGTGCAGGCGTGTTTTCAACAGGTAAGAGGACGTCACACACACGCAACGTCGCCTGGTGAAACTGTCGCTCACGTTCTCATGTTGATTCCTTTCTAGTACAAGACCAAGCGCAAAGAGTTGGAGCCTCCAAAAGTCTCTGTGGAGACCACGACCATTCCACCGCTCACCACTACCATCATGGCGGCCATTGAGGTCGGTGAAGAGAACAAGGGCCAATTGTTCTCTTCTGTCACATTACAGCTGTCTAGGTCAAAGTTCTCAGAAATAATGGTCACCTGGACATCACTACGGTGATGATATTGTTTCAATACAGGAACATCCGTTAAGAAACAAGAATGACCGATAACGGTGCTGTGGACATTTCTCACTGAGATTCAATTTTAAACCTGAAGCTGCACATTTCATTTCACAAAGCCTATTTTTTGGCTTTGTTTTTTTTAGGTAAAATAGATATTGACGACGTTTTATTTTTGGAGGAGGTGCTTTGACAACGCAATGTTAGCAATATATCATATGACTATTCTGAACGTATCATTGTATAGAGGTGTGTGTCTTTCTTCTGCCGACAGAACATCACCAAAGAATATACAATCGTCGGCGCGTATTCCGATGGGATCAACGTGCTGGGCCTCATCGTGTTCTGTGTGGCGTTTGGACTTGTCATCGGGCAGATGGGTGAAAAGGGACGGATCCTCCTGGAATTCTTTGACGCCCTGAATGAGGCGACGATGAAACTGGTCCAGATAATTATGTGGTGAGATGCTGTTTGTGTTTTGTGTACATAAGAAATCGATGTAATTTAAAAGGGTCAAAAAGGTCATAAATTATAAATATAATTCATTTAATATCATCAGTTGAATAAAACAAGTATCAAACCCGTGACTGACAGTTCTCAAGACTATTGACTGACCATCAATTATCGAAACTATTCTTCTTAATCTAGTTTTTTGTATTTTGCTTTCCAGTTATATGCCAGTGGGCATCCTGTTCCTCATCGCCGGTAAGATCATCGAGGTGGATGACTGGGAGATCTTCAGGAAGATGGGTCTATACATGGTGACGGTGCTGAGCGGGTAAGCTGCGCGGCCCCCCGGTTATTGCTGCGTTTTTTGACGCTGAGATTTATGGGCGACATTTGGCCAGCCCCCACCCCACCCCCCACCTCCCCCTCAGTAACAGTAACTGCGGGCGCCGATAAGGTGGCAAGGACATTTAAAACTGCTCAACCTGCAGATGCATTAATGAAAGCTTAGCTCGTCCCTTTAAATCTATCTGACGCCATGAACGACTGCTCGGTAAATCCTCTCCGGTTCACTCGGGGTCAATAACCGGCTCCAAGTGCTTCGGCGCTGATAGTTTTTTTTTTTTTTTTTTTTATGAGAACACACATTTCTTATAATGTTCCGACAGCAGCATTAAATGTCAATAAAAAGTCTCTGTCGCAATCACAGTCAATGTAATAAAGCATTTTTTGCACGATCAACGGAAAGTTCACAGTGACCGTGATGCAAATATTCTTTTTTTTTTTTTTTTTTTTTTTACAAGCGCCCCGACTCTCCTCCTCTTCCCACCGCCGCTACAAAGCCACACTGCACAAGAACACTGGTGCACAGACACATGGATGGCACTCAAGCGATGTCAAAAGGGTTAAAACCTAGTGGACCGGAAAGTCACACCAGCATCGTTCTAGTTGCCAGCCACCGCTGCCGCACTCTCCACCAGCACTACACCTCCTCCTCCTCGCTCTCCTTTCTTTTTTCTTTTTTTTAAACTCGTCCTATCTCATGGGCTTCTCCCCCTCCCTCCTTCCTCATGTGAGATGGTAGACGAGAGCAGTGGGCGATTTGCACCACTCTATCATGGATCGTGTTACGCCGTCTGGCTGAAGCGGCGGACACAGACGATGGGCTGAGACGGTCTGCGTGTGTGTTTACCCTGCTAAAGAAGAAGCGGGAGAAGAGAGGAGTGAAAGTGTGAGGAGGATGAGGGGGCGGGAGGGGGGGTTACGGGGAGGTGAGCTGATGCACGTAGGACATATAAAACTAGAATGGTGCCCAAAAAAAGAGGCTTTCACATCAAATCTTGACGTGAATTAATGCGGGAGGAAGTCACTGAGTACGCTGCAGTACGTCTACCTTAAAGTGACACTTTGAAATTACCCTCGTTCAGTTTGACTTCATTGGGGAGAATTTAGACCGCACTGTCCTTGTTTTAAGATGAAATGAAGATCCATTCTATGGTGTAATGTAAAACACATGATTCATGCAGAACCATTGGGATCCCGGAAGAACACGAACATGATTCGTCCGAGTTGTCCATGTTGTTAGGTTAAAAACCCAAGAAAGCATACTTGCAGATCTCAGTTGAACTTTGCCGCATCCTCATTAGTTTGTCACAAAGAGCTGCACGTTTTTTTCATTGAGCCCAAATAAAAGAACATGAAAATATGAGCAAACAGAATCATGATCTCTCTAAGCGCTGCCTTTCTTTGGATCACGTTGACTCACTGACTCATGTGCTTAGCATACTTTGCTTTTCGACACTTCCTACAATTAGACACTGAATAATAAAACAGTCTGACTGGAATTAGACATTTGGGAGATTTGTATTTTCTTTTTCTCACATCCTTGTGATATATCAAACAGTTTAAACAGACACGCCTCAACAGACTTTCTGTCAAACTCTGCCCTCTATCAGTCAAGAAGAGAACATTGGCTTATATTCAAAAGAGGACAAAATCTATCTGCATTCGAGAATTGTCAAAATGTTAATCAAGGTTTTTGAAGATCACATCCATTGACTAACTCATGCCTTTAGGCACATGTTTGTCTGTACAGATTTTTGTCTGATTTTATTTCCACACCAGTTCAGGCTATAATGATGAAACAAAAAAGGTTTACAGATGCTTCACAGCAACATATCCATCCATATCCAAATCGTGCCCATTGCAAGATCTGTGGTCAGTAGACAAAGAAAGCCCTTTAACAACGTGAAGTGAAATTTAGAACAGCAGTGAATTCTGTAGCTTTATATATATAAGTCTACTAATCAAATATGGTGAATATGTTTCTTTTTTTTTTTTTCTTTTCTTGTGACTGATCCTTTCAGCTCTGACCTCCGCATTCGGTGTGTCATGACAATGAAGGCACAATCCTGAGAAGGAAACAATACGAAACGCCACAGCGATTTCAGCGTCAGCAGCGTCGGCTCTGTCATGTGACTAGCAGCATACAAGCAATATAATAAAAAAAATCTGACTGTAAGAGGACAATCTGTATTGTGTAATACAATGATATGACAGTCGTGTGACACACATGCGTCTATCAAACAGTGAAGTCAGACAAGTTCAGCCGTGCCGCAGTGCATCACATCTCTGAGGCTTTTCAGTTTTATAAATCGTAATGATGCCGCAGCAGTCTGTAGCATTCCACTTTCATTAATGACCAACAACTAAAAACAGCGAAGGACTGATAAGACTCCTTTGAAAGTGGACATCAAACGTGACGCCTCTGGCGTCGGGTAGCAGGCGAGGGCTGCTTTGACGTTCTCCCAGCGCAACCGCACATGGACTCAAACGAGTTTGGTCACGCCTGTGGGTTCCAGGGGTGGGTAGAGGGAAATGTGTCTCGAATGTCCGACTTTGTAATCCAGGAGTGCCCCAGTTCCTGCACGACGTCGTGAAATTTTTCCTGAGTGGCCCGAATTATTATATTAATCATTCATTTTCAAGACCAACAGTAGTGTAGGACGGACTATTTTAAGACAGAAGCATATCTGCATGAGTCACTTCAGAACACCTTCAAGAGGATTTTTAATCTTTTGGGAGTAATAAATGGCCTCATTAGAATTCCCGTATGACGTCCCAGAGTGGCAGCTAGCCACACGAGGTGCCAAATGCAGGACACATATCCACTCGTCAGATTCACATTTAACACAACGCATCAGTGCCATGATTCGGAGTAGAATCCAGTGTTTGTAAGGGACAACAGGCCCGATGGGAGTCCAGTCTGCTGAGGGAAGGTAGACTTCGGTAACTGGGGTTGGATGACTGAGCAGCGACCACAAAGGAGTTGGTGTGCTGGGGTTCTTTTATGTTCCAAGGAATAAATATCAATCTGTTGAAATACTTTCCTTTTGACGGTCACCCGTCCACCGTTATCCATCTACTGTCATGAGCAGGATTACCCCCAAAATCCCCCCCTGGATACTGGATCCACCTTCGGCTATGGAGCTCATTTTCACCCCAGCAACCGTGTGCAACAAAAGAGGGCAAGAGGGGAAGGGTGGAAAAAAAAGAAAAGAAAATGGTAATATTGCGGCACTGAAAAAGATGCCACAATAAAAAGCAAAGAATATGGGAAAAGGGCCAAGATCTTCTTCACATAATATGCTTAATTTTTGTAGCAAAGGGAGGATGAAATGGACTTATTTTTTACTATAGAGCTGCTGGCAAATGACAGCTATTCAGTTGTGTTTCAGTTTTGACATGCCAAAGCTGTCGAGGTACTGGGCGGGAGTGATAGATCTCTTTACTTGGTGCACTCCACGGTCTCCGTCCAGCTGGCCTTTAGAATATGGATTATGCCTAGCCTGGCTCTCACTCCATGGGGGGCAGGACTAGGTGCCCAGCTTCAGCGGACTCCCCACCGAGACCCCTGGGTGAGAGGACGCTGAGAGCCCTCTCGGTTCTCAAGGGTAGATCATTCAGAGAGACTGGCGGATGCTTCGAACCCAAGCACCATACGCCAGCATGTGAAAGAGAAGTAGCAAGAAATTTTAAAAGAGACAGTGAAAAGGGGGATCAGCTGATTGTGGGAGAACTGCAACGCTGCCAATCACAATGGAACAACAACAGGCTTTAAACAATAAGAAAGAGAAGCAGCAGCAAACTTACCCTCAGACAAAAAAAAAAAGTCTGGACCTGTAATAAGTAACCAAATGACAGCTCTGTGCCGCTGTGGCTCCGGCTAAAGATAACCTGAGGTCCTAAAGTCGAGTGCCAGGAGCAGGCACCAGGGTATGAACAGTGGGGCTAAATGGGGCAGGTGATTTCCCATCTCTTTCACTGCCCTCAAGGCACAGCCAATCACTGCTGGGGATAAGTGGCGTCCCAGCCAGTGAGCGGAAGGGCTGGAGTCTATGTGGGAATATGCATTATTCACATGCACCGCTACGGCACTAAGACCTCCACAAAGCAAAGGCCTACGGTTCCATCAGTGCCGACTTGTTTCCAATCTATTATTGATGGCAACACTACACCCTCTACTTTTTTCTGATTTACTGGATTCTATTATTGTTCCCTATAATAAAGGCTATTTCCAGGGGAGTCACAGCAAATGAGGGACAGGCGGTGTGTGTGAGAGTGGTGGTGGTGGGGGGGCTTTCCAAGGATTATGACCTACAAGTGTATGCAAATATATCAACACATCTTTGCACTGCAACAGCATGAGCTTGTGTAACACGAAACCGGAAGCCGTCATGCGAATCATCCGTCGTGTCAAAGGTAGGTCTCCATGCAAGATTAACTTCCACGTGGCGACCTCCAGTTAGACACAAATGAAATAAATGAGCTATTGGATTACCACATCATGATCAATGGCAGACTTTAACGCCCCTAATCTTCTGTATTATTATAAGTACATTATTTAAGTGAGTGTGGAGGTGTATGTTTACTACACTTACATCCAATGGCTCACAAAGTCAAACCTTCATGCTGGCGATATCGTTTAAGAGACTGGCGTTGAAGCAGACGTTACATTTCAATGCCAATGTCCATATTATGGCCACGCACACATCAAAGATTGGCCCCTAAATCCCTCAAGGAATTACAATCAATCTGCTCAGTATGCGTGGCTAGGACAGTGGGCCATCTCTCCCTTTGAGGATGTCGACTCGTTTGACCGATGTGCAGTCGATTTACCAGATTGTGGCTAATCATCATTACCGGCTGCAGAAACAATGACTTTCCTTCAGCCCGCTCAGCGTCAAGAAGGGCACAGGGGATCTGCTGTTTTTTTCTTATGGTGGCTTAACACTTGAGTCTGGATTTGAGGAATTAAGGCAGATTGGACGCAAGAAAATGTGCACTCTGATCATCCATCCAAGTCATTAACTACAGGACGGCTTACACTGTAAATCTGCCTCGAGTCGAACAAAAAAAAATAAAAAAATAAAAAAATACCAGCAGAAGGTACAGAGCATTTCAGAATGTGTGGGGAAAAAACTTTCAGTTGAAGAAAAATCTATTTCATAGCCTGGAAATAACTGATGAGTACTTCATATTCCTGAGAGGGAATAAAAAAAGAAAGAAAAAAACTCAGAAAAGACAAAAGGAGGGAAATGAGGGCAGATGCATAGTAGAAGCGAGTTTGGGGAATTCTCCAAAATGGACAGTGGATTATGAAAAATGACTTCTTTGCTACAGTGCTTAAAGGTTAGGTCTCTATTACACAGAGAGCAAAATGTCAGCAGTATCCCCTGAAAGAGTGGACTGCGATATTAATGGTGAGTCCGGGGAATGGGCTTCCCCTGACTGAGTTTCCCCTCTGCTACACACATTATTCATTGAGTTGTCATCCGGCACCTGGTGCATGCAACACTAACATGTATAAACTAAATGATGGAGAGAATACAGCCCACCCTGGTAGGCAGCAGGAGTTCAAATGAATGTTGTTCATGAAGTATAATGAAGAGTAAAAGTACCTTTAAGAGATAATCTAGGCCTGCAGTTTTCGCCCTGGATGTATTAGCATACTAATGTCCAATTTTCAAGCTAATATTGTACTTTCATTGTGCTCTCAGCTACATCTAAGACTATAAAGATGGGTGAAACTAAGTAAAGGGACTGTGCTGCAATTAGGAAGTGTGGAAAGATTTCTCCTAGTACAGCCATTTCTCTTTATCTTGCAAAGGGAAAAAAAAGAGAAAAAAAAAATCTCCAGGAGGTATAGCAAAGACTCAACTCCCCAAAATGAAGCTGTAACAGATTAAGAAGGAGGTTATCTCCTATGTGAATCCGTGCCCGGGCTGTTTTTTTATTATTTTTTTCCCAGGCCCGCATTGAATTCCTCAAAGCCTGTCCATGTATCTCCGCCATGCTGCGTCACTTAGGACACAAATGACAGAGAATCCTGTGTTCTTATGAAAATATGATAAACCCCCGGACAGACTGACAAGATGATTTACTATGTTGCGGCGCGAGTCATCAGTCACATAGCCATCCTTCCATGCAAAATGGTTCCAGCATGAGGCAGACAGTGGCGCGGAGTAATACTGCTTTGCCATGGTAAATACACGGTGCCGTTCGTCCGATGGTGGAAGAAAAATACTCGCTCAAGCCGTTTTAATGAAGTCCCAAATGTCATCCTCGTGCTTCCTTCAAGAGAAAACTCGGAGAAAGTCCTCTTGAAACGGACGGCCCCTTGGTGAGTCGTCAATTTATAAGCAGGACGGAGCACAAACACATCCCATGGAGAAGGGTTAGAGGTGGGAGGTTCGCAGGTGGTTTGTGACTAAGTAGTCCGGACATGTGACTGGAGATGTTTGATGGATTGTTGAAGAGGCGTCGCGTGCTGATTACTTACTTTCCTCCAGGAGGGACAGCGCCGCTAAAACCCAGACTCGAATGAATTCAAATCCCCTGTTCAGTGATTTCAGTCTTTTTCAGTTAGTTCACTTGACTGATTCAAACGCCAAGCTGATGTTTGTTTGTGGTAAAATAAGGGCAAATTACTTGTTAATGTGTCTTACATTAAGGCATAATGGTGAAAAATAAGCCCTTTTATTTCATTCCAATGCTGCTTGTTTGGACTGGATATTATTATTATTTTTATTATTGCTGTTGCTGTTGTTGTTGTTGTTAATAATAATAATCTATATTTTTAACTCACCTTTCAAACAAAATGTAGCTCAATATTATAGAATATAAGACAAATATAAAAGTAGTTTTCCCAGTGTCCTTAAATTATCAGCGTCTTAAAGTTCATTTTCAATTAACCCCTTACTGCTACGTCTTTGCAAACAGCCTAATAGAAAAATAGATTTCACACTATTATCTCCAAAAACGTCAATGTAACTCACTGTTTTTGTGAAGCTCAATGAGGAGCACCCGCGCCCATCTCGAAATTAGGGCCGACACATTTTTTCTCAACAATAGAGAGGAGAGGACGGAGGGAGGGGCCGGCGGGGGAGACGGGGGCTGGGCTGGGCATCCAATTACTGGAGTGCTGTGTGTCATCTTGACTTGACGTTTGGGTTCCTTCAGCCATGTATTAAATATAGCCGAGGTAAAGGCCGCGCCGCATTAGGAGGACAGCGACTTACGACAAACTATTATTGAGGGGGAATCGATGAGTGGTTTTAGAGAAACAGTTCTTGTCTGTTTTGACAAAGATTGCTGTGATGCATTTAATGATCATGTGCTGTGAATTTCACATCAAACTGCTGTAGCGTAACACTCATCATCGTCATCAGCAGCAGCAGCCTAATTTGACGATTTCAGTAACTATAATCACCCATTTTCTTTCTGTTCTTTCTATTGTTTAGTGCGACTGTACCTTGATATTTAAGTTGAAACACCACGGAGGAACATTTCACAGTGTGTGTTAATCATCACGTTATTCCCTGCTGGCCTGTCTCGCTTCACACACAATGACACACACAGGATCAGAAGGACACTCAACAACTTTAGGAGCAAAAGTTGTCTCTACAGAAAATCTTATTTGTTATGTTTTACTACTTGATTTTTATTTCCTGTACTTAAAAAAAATACACTTGTTTTTTGGTATTTTTCAACTTTACCATGTGTTGGCGCTCTGCATCATTCTTTGAGGAATCGGTGCATCCGAATCCTACTGTGACATCGATCCCTCTTTTGGCCTGTATCCCCACCCCCCAGTAAGAATCAATGTCTAAAATCACGGTATTGAGGTACGATCAGAAACACACAGCTACCATAACCGACTTTTGATGAAATACTCCCAAAACTTTGTAAGTGAGTGCTGCTTTCGTGGTCAAAAATCAACACTGAGAAAGCCAACAGGAGGAATCAAAGGCAGTACAACAACAGTTTGTAGTATCAACTCGTATATGCCCGGTATCCTTCAGACAGACGTCCCTCTCCCATCCGATCTAAATCTGTTTCAAAGCCCTTCAACCTTTCAAGCTGCCATGCAAAACTCCAGATGACTCCACTGGGTGATGTTGAAAAAGACAATAGGTGGAAACTGCTCTAACATATTTGCCAAATGGTCTGTCACCCAATGCCCTATGCTGCTCTATTGTCTAATCCTGCTGCTGAGGCCGCTAAAAGGATCCGCTGGCCTAATAAGATGAATGGGCTTTGACCCTGGAACTGCTAAAAGCCAACCTGGCCAATTTATCTGAGTGACCTCTACTCTTGGCAGGCACGGCTCTCACCTCTCCTGGAAGCCTTAAAGGCTGGATCAATAGCGCAGTGGCAAAACAATCCAAAAACAAAGGCCGAGGAAGTTGAGATTCTACCGATTGATGCGTTTTTCAACCTTGGATTATGCACGAAGCACCAAAGGTGACCAACCGATCACGACTGTGAATTGTTCATATTCATGTTTACGCGGGTTACAGAGGCAACTGAAAGGATGTGATTTGTAAAAGTACCCAAGACTACAGTGAATCATATGGATTCATTGGTATGTTTTATGCGAACTGCAGAGATGTTCCAGAGTTGGAAATGTAGTATTAGGAACTCCATTCTGAAGGGAAAATAGAATGTTAAGGTCTGTATTAGGGATTCTGTTTCATGTGCTGTTTGTTGAGCTTGAGTTGAAACAAGATAAAAGGCTCCGCTGTGATAGGTCGGGCAAAATATGAAGACGAGAACCCCCCCCTTCCACAAGCGCATACGTTTTCCTTCTTGGAGCATGAATCAGTTTACACGGTATACAATATCAATCGTTGGCCTCAAATCCATATTTCCAAAGTGCTTAGGTTTGCACTGGCGATTAGATGAATTGAAATGAGAACGTCTGATACTCGAGCATCCCTTCGTAGCTCGGATACCTAATGCCTCCCCCCCGTCTCTGAAGTGACCACAGTTTCAGGATGCTTCGCTCCGGGCACTTGGCCAGAAAGCCTTATGTATTCTGATACCATTCATTTTTAATCAGGACCGGAATACCCTTCCAAACCTCTTGCAAGCTGCCTTTGGCTATTAGACTTCAATTTTCTTATATTTCCCTTCATTTGGCAGCTCTCATTGTGTCATACAGCTAATATTAGCCCTGCGCGCTGCTGCTTCTGCATTCAATGAAAAGGACTTTTTCTTCCTGCTCTTGTTGCAGAATTATGCATTCTTCTACTAATACGCCGTCGACACAATGTGTGTTCAGCATATTTGCTGCCCACTTCGACGTGCGCAATCCACAGCCTCGTCTCTGCATGCAGTGAAAAGGGCTCCTTCACACGACTGCTGGCGACAAAGGACACAAATGCAGAGGAGTCTTCTTCTGGGGTATAATGAGTTTGACAATGAAAGTGACACTGCGTCCTCCCTGGACCTCACCATGTGATCAATCATAACAATGGCTCACCATTTCCTCCTTGAGATACTGACCTCTCTCCCTTAAGGAAAGGAGGTGTGTGTGTATGCGTTGGGAGAGTATATGTTCCTCCCGAGATCTTTGTGCCAATCAGCCGTTCAAATCCCTCTACAGAGCCATTAGAGTGTCCTTTAGCAGGGATCCCGCAATCACCACTGCAAAGCAAAAAAAAAAAAAAAAAGATGCTCTGCTGAGGGAATACAGATTTGTTTCTTTCTGATCTACAAACTATTTTCAGCACGTTTGGGTTGAGTGAATAAGGTTTATATTTAAAATCCCATCACCTGGCCAGTTTACAAGGTGATACAACGTTACGACTGAGAGGAAAATGATAAGATTTCATGCAAATATCCATGGGAGTGATTTCTTTTTTTTTTTTTTTTTTTTTTTTTTTTAATTTT
>JBBMJM010000015.1:3047657-3058323 GCA_037832705.1 Centriscus cristatus | reverse complement strand
AGGGAGGGAGGGAGACGGAGCCGCTACACCTGAATTATTAGTGTAGGTGAAGTATCTATGCAGGTGATTCACACCCTGGTGAAGCTTTCAAGCTTTTATATAGCTTTTTCTATTCATGGAGGGGGGGGGGTGGATCTGTCACTGGAGCAAACCCATCAAACACCTTGTCACCTGATGACAGTGAAGTGAGAAGATGAGATTGTCTTCTCCCCTCCAAAAAATGAATAAAAATAAACCACCTCCTATAAAATGCAGATAAAGCTAAAATAGAGTGACTTTTATAAACAGTTTTTTCTGTTAACTTTATGTTATGAGATCTCCCCCCCAGAGCTGCACAAGACCCACTCATTAAAGCAGCAATACTGGAGAATCCTCAGAACATGACCCACAGATGTGATTCAGCCAAGGTGAGCTCGGTTTGTTCGCCTCTCGTCTGGAAATATGACCACCCTCCAATTAATCGAACAAAGCCGAATCGATTCTTGCATTTGTTTCGAATAACGCGTGCGTGGAGCACAAGGACCAACGTAAAAACGGAACACCGGCAGCTCTGACCTGTATGCAGCTTTGGGAGTCTGTCTGTCGGCGGGGGAAACTTCCAGCGGTGCGCAGTTTAGTCCAAACTTGGCGGCAGCGGCGCGTCACGGAGGCTTCTTCCCTGCGACTGAGCGCTTGTGCGCGGCGGCACCGAGGCGCACAGACCCGCTGTCAGTCCTCCGCCGGTCGGAGAACCGATGGATCCGCTGCGGCTGTCGGGACGCGGAGCTTCACCTGCAGGATTCTTTTGTCTCTGCTGTCTTCTCAGTCAGAGCGCCAGCTTCACTCGTCTACTTCCAACAATGCGCACCCCACCACCACCACCCCTTAAACCCCCCTCACCGCCGCCACACTTGTTTTCTCCTCCCTCTTTCCAGGAAGCAGCACGCACACGTTGGTTTCCCCGGCCGACGCTGCAGTCAGTCGGTGCGGAGGACCGGCAGCCGCTCAGCTGACGAGCTGCGCACCCCGTCGCCTTCCCGGACGTCGCCTCTGGTCTGCCTATCAGCACAGGTTGGAGGTCGTACATATAGAGGAGGCGCAGCCATATGACCTCCGGTGGGCTGACGCATCCCACCGGCACCGAACACGGATGTCCACACACTCAGCATCCTCCCAGGCTGCCTCCTTCCCCCCCCAGCTTGCCCTCCTCCTCCTCCTTTCTATCGTGAAGCTGCTTCATTAAAAAGCCACCTATGCCCTAATTGGGGATCTGTGCAATGTTCAGTTTCTCACCTTCTCTGACAAAGAGTGGTACAATAGAAAACACGGAGTCTGGCTTAAATCAACGTGCTATTTCTCTTCGGAGAGCAGCTGAGGGTTATTCAAGCTGTTAATGAAGCTGTTAGATAAACAAGAAGGACTAAACGACTCAGAGTTCCAATGGATTTCTGTGCCAATTGATCAGCAGAAAGCAGGATATGTATCAAGTGAGTGCTGTCAAACTGTTTGACATAATGAATATAAAGATGTTTATCAAGAGCAGATTCACTCCAACCCAGTTATGGCCGCTCATCGACAGAATTTGGGGTAATTTTTATTTTTTATTTTTTTATATTTTTTGCAATTTTTGCAAGTGTGAAAATGTCATCTTGATGAGCTTCAGCTACAAAGATAAGTACTCCCGCCCCACAGGCCATTCTGCATCCTGGACTTAAAGCAAAAGCACATTTGCTTTGAATTAGCTTTGAGATTGGAGGAACCATATGCGATCTGCCTATCAGATAGGCTTCAAATGATAGCATTTAGAGGATGGAGCGGGGAAAGCGGAGTTCCATTAATTACAAAAGCAACAGCCCCCTAATCCCACTAGAAAGGCATTTTCTGGTGGTGTCGTTTTGGTTCTGAGGGAGGAGAGGAGAGAGAAAGACTAACAATACCACTGGTAGATCACAGACCTTCAAGCAACGGTCTGCGGGCCCAGTGACTCAATAGGGGGCCAACTACTGCAGCTCTGACTGGGCAGTTTTTTTTTTTTTCTTTTTTCTAATCCTCTTCCTGAATTTATCCCACGTCTGACCACATGCAGTGATGAAGTTATCAGTGAGGACAGCTTTTCTCCGAGCAAAATCAGCCCGTGGCCTTCGATGCTTGATTCTTCTATTATACCCGGAGCACATCAAAAACTCGCCTCCATCAAATGGCATTATCTGCATGAAAGGCAACGGCACAACAATCAATCTCCAACTTTGCCATTCAATCATCAGTCAAGGGCATGGAAAAAAGAGAGCAAAGAAAAAAGATTATAATAAAGGAGAGGAATTCTTGTAACGGCTGCTGAAGCCAATGTGCACACACACACATACACACACACGCCACCACCAGCCTTCCCTGTTTCAACTTTTTCCCTCTCTGTAATATTCTGAGCGTTTCAGACACACTGTTTTTAGAAGCCGGTT
Organism: Centriscus cristatus; assembly: GCA_037832705.1. NCBI lineage: Eukaryota > Metazoa > Chordata > Actinopteri > Syngnathiformes > Centriscidae > Centriscus > Centriscus cristatus. The sequence continues at coordinate 3,055,888 of JBBMJM010000015.1, read as the reverse complement.
ACTAAGCAACATATTCACACATTTCATCCACGCAGAGGTTGTTTAAAGTTGGCTGTGCCGCAGGGTTAATGATAGATTAACAGCCCTTCACACCTTCATATTCCTCAGCCAAAGAAAATAGCTTGTTATGATGCTCCCCATCAAAAAAAAAAAAAAAAAACACACACAAACAAACATTCCTTGTCCACACCTTCCTTTTTTTTTTTTTTTTTAATATACTTTTCCTGTTTTACTTTGACAAGACCACTGGCAGGGCTAGACTCTCTCCCAGTCACTCTCACTGTGTGTCCATGCAGTCAACTGTGCCCTCTGTTGGAGGCCAGTAAGTGTGAACATCCCAAACCAGAAAGAGGATTTTGCATACAGCTGCATTTGTGTTCCACATGATGAAAAAAGAAGAAGAAGAGAAAAAAAAAAAACATAAAATACTTATTCAGCCCACAGAAACCTGCTTTATACCAAATCGCCAGCCCACAAAGAAATTATAAATTGGCGCAAGTGTTATCAGTATGAGCATGAGGTGTATGAGTCATGCACACTGGGGCGCCGTGCATTTTTTGAGCCTTAGATTCAAATCAGAGAGAGTTGCTATGACATTGAATGCTGGTATTTGCTGAATTCGCTGCCCAGACAGCTTTGTGGCATACAGAGAACCTGCCTGAACACACAAATCATGAACCAGAAACTTCGCCGCTGAAGCCCAGGAGTATAGCATACATTAAAGAATAAAAGCCCATATCTCTCTTCAGCTCCATATGTTATACACATGTACAGTATCAGCAGAGAAAACAGATGGGACACACCTTGGGGACACACACAGACTTGTGGACATTATAAAAAGGCAACATTGCAAAATTATGCGTACACTCCCTTCCTTTCTTTATATATGCAGTAATTTGTCCCTAAGGTGTCAGACGGTCTGATGTGCTCATGGCGGCAATGTCCTTGATTTAACCAGGTGAAAGTCTCACTGAGATTAAAAAAAAACTCAGTTTCTTCACACAACAGACGACTATACCGTCACAGGCCACGAACCGATCAACGCAATACCCAGGCAATGTGCCACACAAGGTCAAGGGCAAAAATCCAGATTTGAGGCATGAATGTGCAATTTTATCAAACAATTTCAGTGATGGCTGCAATTTTATCAAACAATTCGGAGCAATCACCGGCACTAGGGTTACAATTTTCTCAAACCTCGAAAAGTCGCTTTAATTCACTTATCACAATCCATTTCTATAATTCTAGGATTCCATTCCATTTACTGTAGGAAGCATGTTGTTGTTTTTTACATAATTATTTTCCAAGCATGAGAAATAAGCTGACGCTGACTTCAGCATCCCATACATTTACCAGACTTATACATTCAACCAGCCGAAGTGCCTGCATCTGCGGAAAATGGCCACCTAGGCAGGGACGTATAATATGTAAAGCACAATGGTACACAACATCAAGTTCATTCATGAAGAGCAGATCTCTGTAAGCCCATGACCAAAATAAAGGAACTCAAGATGAAATCAAGAGTTTCTTTGCCTGTGGGGAGAAATAGGATTTAGTCCGAAAAAAAAGAAACTAAATTTAAGTTTCTGATGGAAACACTGTGTCTTGTCTTGTCCAATGTCCCCTTAAAAAGCAGTGTAACAATAGATCGGCTCTCTGTATATGTGCAGCACATTATATCCCCACTGTAAAGGCTATTGCCTTCTGTTCGTCGAGTATTGTGCATCGCAAACTAAACGGACATGTATAAAGGGATTGGAGTGAACTCCTCCTTTCATGTGGAAATGAATCCCTTCCAAAGGGACAAAACTGCTTTCACCCTCGGTTATACAGTGAGGATTTGGGGGAAGCAGCATTTTCCTTTACATCTAAGGGGCAGGAAAATGAAAAATAAACAGGCATTAAAGGCATAAATGAGAGTTTATGTTAGGCAACAACATTATTAAAGTGATGGTATTTCAGAGTGTTTGGTGTTAATCTCAGATTTACGCAGAGGAGAAATTCCTCAGTTGCATACACGGACGGAATGGAAAGTTGGAAGCTTTCTTATCTCAGACAACACTTTAAACTGCCTGTTTTTTTCTGTAGAAGATATTCTCTGAACATTTCTATGATGCTAGTGGGTCATATAGTACCACTAAGTCCTAAAATGAACCGAAAAAGCAGCCAAGAAATGTCCTAGTGTGATACATATTTTTGTTTCCCATCTGTCTTATGTTGTGAGTTGCAAACACTAAAAAACATAATTTCACTAAAAGCAAACCCCAAAAATATGTTATTGTGAAAAATTGCGAAAATACCTTTTGGGAAGGTGTGATTCAAAACTGCTCAGATGAATTCACAACCTCACCCAAAGAAGAGAGCTAAAGTGAATCAAAAGTGAACTGATGACCTATGTTTGACTGGGAAGCAGCAGCCACAGAACAAAAATGAGGCAGCAGCAGCAGCAAAGTTAGACCAGGGCACTTTAAGAACTGATCAACTTCATGTGTGATTTTTGTTTAGACATCACAAGGTCCCTGACACTCATGAAAGAAGCTGCTGGGAAGGTCGATAGCGAGGACTGACTGCAAACTACTGTTTGTTTCCAATTGATGCTCATCTGATTTGAAGATCAAATGTTTTAGTCATCAGGCGATAAATTGCTAATAATAAAAAAAATAAAAAATAAAAAAAACTGCTAATAATCTATGTGGAATGTTTGTGCTTTTCTTTTGTTTATTATCAATACAACCATTATAAGTGTTCAGGAAAGAGGTGTTCCTCATGAATCAATTCTGGGCCCGGTTTTGTTGACATTTCAAAAGATGATCGCATCTTTCCTCTAGCCAACCGTTATTTCAAGCTGTGCTAATTGCACAGTTCTGCTGTGTTTTATTGAGCCTGTGCATTTTTGTCCCATTTTCAACTTCTTTTTGGTACTCTGCAAGACTTGTTCAACAGCCTTGAGCTACCCAGCACAAGTCCAACAAAGATCATGGGTTTTGTAGAGGAAGATATTGATTTCACTGCCTACACACTGCCCTATTGAGGGGTATAAATATTTAGTCATTTGGCAAAATATGAATCATTCATTCAAAAAAAAAAAATGTTGGTGTGTTGGTGTAGTGCTTAAACACAGTTTATCATTCTGGCACAAGATTAATTGACAACAATCCAAACAGCACTCAGCACCTCATTCTGTACCAACCAGGTTGGTTCATCGCTTGCATGCATCTCTTTAACCACTGATACCTTATTGAACACTGACCCACCTCTATAACGTGTTGGCTGGACCTCAGAACCTCACTGAAATCTATCTCGCACACTTACCCCGAAGTGTTTGTGCTTGAAATACATGGGTTCACCTGCATCAACAATCTCACTACCCCCGGAATAATTACGTCAATTATTCCAAGCCTCTTCACCTTTATGCAGCTTGAGTGCGGTTGATTAATATTTAATCCATCTATCATATCTCACCCTCACTGAGAATGGATGTAAACCATTTCAACGCTAAAAGAAAGGTCTGAATAAACAGGTGAATGAAACGGTTCATGATCTGATATCTAATAATATTTTCACACCAAACTCCTCAGATTAACTTAACGCCTTCGTTTTAATACTCAGAGGTGCATGTCACTACACAATGTTACCTTGTGTTATTGATCCACGCTCTCCTCAGCTGTTTCTATACCAAATGTATGGTGTGCAGCCACGAGCCACCTCGTCTGAGGCAGAGCTCTGCTCTCGATTCAAATGTGAAACATTATTTAGTGTCTAATATACTGTGTCAAGCACATCTTCACCTTGTAACACTGATGATAAAAGCTAAAATAAAACATGTCACAATGTTCTTGTGTCTGAATAGCCACCATACGCTGCATCCTTGTGTAGTGCCGCTAAGACCCTTTATGTATGCGCATGCATACAGTGCATACTATACCTGCCATTGTGGATTTGTATCTAAGGCTGAGCTGGATCTTTGTACAATGAAAATCAATCTTTCCAAGTCTTGTCAGCGTGTCCTGTGAGGCAATTCCTTTAAAAAAAAAAGAAAAAAAGAAACACGTCATGTGTAAGATGTCAGCTCTCAGAACACACAGAGTGATTTGAAGACCTTGTGCAACAAGAGGATGCTTTCATGACTTTGTTGATTCCCATCACAGCTCTATAGCAACTACAAACCTTTGTGAGGATTGTTCAGGAATGGAAACTTTGGACCAAGTCGCATATCGACAGTGTCCTTGGAAAAATGTTGTTACCATATCTGATGATATTGGGGGGAGGGGGTCGTCTGCTATCTGAGGATCTCAAGTTAGATGAGAGCCTGTGTGAGATCACCTGCACCCTGTTAGGAGTTTATTGTTCAGAAGTAACACAGATGAACCTCCTGGGAACTGGGTCCTCAGGTGGAACGTTCCCCGCTTAAACTAACTTATAATGTCCTTTAGGAAGTTGCGCTGGACAAAAGACAAATGATGTAACGTTAATGTAATGTAGAAATCACAGATTAAATCGCTAGCAGATTTGTGTGAACTTGAGAGGGAGCATCAAGTACAGTCAAAAGGCGGAAGACGTGACTCTCAGCGCTGCTTATTCACAGTGCCTAGATATGCAGATTCAGTGATACAGACTTTAAAAATGCTCGAAACAACTGAAATTGTAAAGAAATTACATTTATGGTACATATCTTTTTCTTATAATTTACTTTTCATGATGATCCTTGCTTGGGGAACACAGTCAGTGCACATTTTTGGGATTAGCTGCCGTTGCAAATGTTAATTATGGAATTCAGACACAAGATTCGGTATTCATCGAGAGGGAAAAAAAAAAAAAAGAAAGTTCCTGCTTTCCTAAAAACCGCAGCGTCACTGCCAAATTCGTTGCGCTTGCGCACGTACAAGTGATTCTGATCTAATGTTATCTAAGCACGCCATTATGTGCTCCCTGACTGGTTGTTGCACTTAGTGCAAGCAATAACATTCTCTCCGAGAGGACTTGGGTAAATGTAGGTAACTTTTGTGTGCTAAAATTGCCTGGGTAAGAAAACAGCACTGCGTTTATCAAAGCCTGAGTGAACGCTACTGTACTGCAACACGGGGCTAATGAAGAGATATGTCCTCCATTACGGGGCTATATTCCTGCTGCAGCGATTAGAAAACCCTCCAGAGGGGCTCTATCACAGGCTTTCATTGAGTCTGGACCTTTGCAAATCTTCATATCCTGCACAATTTTCATAAATTGAATTCTAATGAGCGCAGTTGACATAACTATGATTTATAGTCTCAGAGGCTTACCAATTTCAACACAGCACTGCAAATTACGAATGTCAAGGGTTTAATCATATTCACATTCCTGACAAGCGGAATGTGATGTGTCACGTGAGTAAAAAGGGCCAAAACGCGCCCCCCCCCCGCCTCTTTCTCGTTTTATTGCAGGTGTTTTATGATAACACTTGCAAACATGCAGAGGACTAACAAGTTCCCTGAGGTGACCCGATATTGTTGACGGCAAAGCACAGAGCAATATCTCGCCCAGGATCTCTCAGGAGGCGCCGCGGTGTGTTGTGGCGTGTGGCTATATCACAATTGTTCTGTCTTCAATGACGCATAACATCAATGGTGTTATGTGCGTAATGTGTTGTTTATTATTGACATTTTAATTTGAGCATTGATTTTTTGTTCTTTCTTTCTTCATTCGCTGTAGGTGGAACTGCTCAACAAAGACAATTAAACTGCTTTTACAAAGAGTGTTGAGTTTTTATGTCTGACTAGTGATCTCTCTACCCCGTATGGTTCCCCAGGCTGTGGTCTGGCACCCCAATACCAAAAAAAAAAAAAAAAAAAAAATATACAATAATAACGATGGAGAAAAATATTAAATATATAGATAAAACCGAAATCGAGAATTAAATATTGCACAAAGTGGAATGTTTTCCTGTCACACTGTATTTCTCTCCTCCTATCATCCCATTTTGTTGCACTTGAGATAATAGACAAAAGGATGGAAAACATATAGACCCTAACAACGCACCATTTAAAGCTTTTAGCAAATGTTTTATGTCAAGGATGGGTCATTGAGTCCCACAGAATGTCACAGAATAAAAGGACGAGGTAGGTGTGTGGTAACAGGTATTATGCTCCTGTGCTCATAAGGCTGCAGATGGTTCGCTATTAAACCCCCCTGCGCTTTCGTTTCAGCTTCTGTCCTGTCTGACTTTCCACTGAGAGGCTGTTGAAAAGCTGCAGGAGCCAAAGCTGTTACCCAACTATCTGCTCTGCGTGCTGTCGTGAGTGAGACAGACGATTGGATGTGTCGCCGCGAGCGTTAACAACACATATACAGCTTCCGCCATCACTTTCTCATATGTACCGCTGAAACGAAAACGCTCAGTGAAATGAGATGAACAAAGACTTGAGCATGTTCCAGATAGTTCTACCTGATGTACAGTTCACTGATGGCTGTCAGTGTGTAAATCCATCCACAGGGGATCCATCCGTCAGATTGTGTCCTGCTCCGTCTCCGTTTGCTTGTGGAAAAGCACCATGACTGAAACTGACACTGCTGTCAGTTTCACATTGTTATTTTAAACAAACCCGAAACATCACCCCTTCATTCCTGTGACCCTACATGACCTGAACCAAACACAGACCTGTCCTAAACCGTGACAAGAAAAGCCAACCCCCCCACACACACATACACACACACACACACACAAGTGATCATGCTGTCCCCTCTGATGATGATGATGATGATAGTGTGTCAGCCAAAGCCACATGTTTTTCTTCCAATGAACGCGGAGAGGAACTGTTGTTCCGGACAGCAGCGAGACCACGGGAGTCATTTCACAAACTGAAAGCAACATGGATCTCTTCATCGACAGCCTGACGGCGCTCCAATCTCCAACCGTGATCAGTCCATTTTTCAATTCTCCTTTCACCTTACCGACAATGAAGCGTGGTGGGTGGGTTCCCACTGTCGAGCTCCAGATTGCGATGGATGGCGTACAACGGGCCTCCAGTGATTGGCACTGGTGAGAGCAAAACAAGCATTGATAACAGACCCCCCCTCTACCCCCCACTATTGACATGATAACATTTCAGTCTGCGGGGCCACGCTGGCACTGAGCTGCAATAAATTGAGACGAATGATCAGTCGATGACAATTTCCATAATCGTTATACCTTCCGTAATTCATCAAGGTAATGATACCCGCGTCCCTAATGTCACATTTATTCCATTTTGTGCACAGCGACGGGCACACGGCAAGCCCCCTCCTCGCTCCCCTTCACCGAGAGGATTGATTACACACCGAGTGCATTTCGCTCCTGCTTGAGACTGGAAGAGCAATGTTTTATTTGACCAAAAATAACAATGAAGGGGACGGGAAGCGCAATATAATTCCACTCATTCAACTTCCTCCCTCTCCTCCATGTGACAGGAGGCCATTACGGTTCAGTGTCGGCACCGCTTCCGAACCAAAGGGGAGAGGAAGAAGAGATTTCGGTTTCCTGACGCGGAAGGCATCTACATTCATCATCACCTCATCTCTCGCCCCCACCCACCCCTTCTCTGCTCTGCGCTCATTAATGACATAGTTTCACGTTGACAATTATTCGCCATTATTGTCGAATGATAGCTGCGCAAACGATTCAATTACAGACTGAGACGCTCGTGATTCATTCGTTGTGTATCGGAGCGGAGGTGTACGAGCCCACACAGAAACTGTTCGCCAGGACAGCGATCTTTGTCTCATCGGTGTCGTCCACTCTACTTTGCTGACTTGTCATGTTTATGTTAATTTGGTCTTATAATGATGTGTATTATCTGTTTTTTTTTTTTTGTTTCATTGCAAGTCTGTGACTTTTCCCCAACAAAATTCTAAATCGTTCTTGAAATATTTATTTTAGTATCTGGAATACTTGTTGATGTGTATTTATCTGTATGTTTGTTGTGTCTTTGTTAACCAAGTTTCCAGCCTTTGTTTGTTCTGATTTGCTTTGATTTGTATGTGTCTGTCTGGGTGGTCTCACCTGAGTTTGACCCGGGGCGTGGTGGGACTAACACAATAATGACTAACTAACGATGTTACAGCCTAGAACAAATATTTGTGGAGCTACTGTGGACTTCACTGTCTGTTCTAAAGTCTGTATGCTTATTTGGTGCACTTGTATTGTCAGTGTGTGTGTGTGTGTGTGTGTGTGTGTGTGTGTGTGTGTGTGTGTGTGTGTGTGTGTGTGTGTGTGTGTG